>JACRUU010000020.1:15531427-15551891 GCA_030449085.1 Kryptopterus vitreolus
CACACACACAACACACGCACACACAAACACGAGAATACTGACGAACGCGTGAATAACCGGACCAGATCTCAGGAATGGAAGTTCCCATGACTTCACACTCTGGTGGATGGTGAGGTTTGTCGTGAGGGTCGCTATGTATGTGTTTATTGCGTATTTGCAGGAACATGACCTCCTTTTATCTTGGTCACAGGAACTTCGTGGCGTTCGCGGACGTGATTTAAGACGTTAGTGGTGATTTATACGTTTCAGTAAACGTAACAACATAAAAGGATGAAGAATGTTTACATGACACTGAGAAAACACACAACGAGGATTGTGGATTTATTTCTAGACTATTTGTACAATATTACATTAATAATTTGTACAAATATTGTGTGTGTGTGGAGTCAGGGCCCCATGTGTGTTTGTGTGTGGAGTTGCTTTGGGTGTTGTGGGTTGTGGTTTTGTCTGTGTGTGTGTGACGGGTGGGGCGGAGGTATGTGTGTGTGTGTGTTTGTGTGGTTGTGGGTGAGTATATGTGTGTAAAATGGAGACAAGTGTGTGTGAGGAGTCAGGGAATGTTTTGTGTGTCTGTGGTGTATAGGTGTGGTGTGTGGAGAGTGTGTGTGTGTATTATGTGGAGGTGGGTGGTTGTATGGGTGTATATGTGTTGGGTAGGGTTGTTGTGTGTGGGGTGTGTGTTGGTTTATTATATATCTATATATATATATCTTGCTTATAAATTTATATCTATCTATATACGTGGGGGGTGTGTGGGTGTGTGAGTGTGGAGTGCAGAACGGGATGTTCAGGTATGTGTGTGTGTGTGTGTGTGTGTTGTGTGTGTGTGTGTGTGTGTGTGTGTGTGTGTGTGTGTGTGTGTGTGTAGTAGGTGTGTTTGTGTACGTGTGTGTGGTGTGTGTTTGTGTGTGTATCTATGTGTGTGTGTGTGTGTATTATGAATGTGGATTTGTTGTGTGTGTGTAGTTACTATATGCGGCGTGGTTTTGTATGGTTTGTGGTGTGTTGTGTTGTGTATATATGTGGTGTGTTGTGCCCATGTGGTTATTGGTGTGTGTCTATGTGTGTTGTGTTGTTGTGATAGGTGTGTGTAATGTGTGTATTGGTATTGATGTGTGTGTATATGTGTGTATATGTATGTGTTGTGTGTGTGGTGATATATGTGTTTGTGTATTGTGTATGTATGTGAGTGTGTGTGTGTGTATATCTGTGTCTGTACGGTTTTGTGACGGGGTTGTGTGTGTGTATATGTGTGTATAGTATATGTGTCTCTTCTGTGTTTGTCTTGTATGCTTGTGTGTGTATGTGTGTATGTATATGTATGTGTGTGTGGTGTCAGGGGCCCCGTGTCCTACTGGGCTGTAGGTAAATGAATTGACAGTGTGGTTATGTGAGTGTATTTTTCTCCTCCTCCTCTTCACTCTCCTATTTTAGATTTCCTCTGTACTGCGCTCATTAAGGTTAACCCGCTCGCATCGCCGCGCTACGCCACAAAAACCCTCCGCACACGGTTGCTAAGCAACTAAGAAAACTGACATTTCAGAGCCGATCCAGAATGTGTCACGGGGGAAATTCTCCTGGTGCATTTCGTCGCGTGTAAGGACAACACGCCGCGCAACACGACGGCGCTTTTATTCCAATCAAGCGAAAACGCGTCCGCATTAATAAACCAAAGAGTTTTTCACTCTTTTCCACTTTTTTAGCGAAGTGTTTATGACGTCGCGCTTCACCGATGTTCATCTGATGTTCCGGTCCACTAGTTCAAATCCCAGCACCACCAAACTGCCATTTCTGGGCCCCTGAGCAAGGCCCTCAATCCTTTACCTGATGTCAGTCTGGATTAGCGTGTAAATTTGTAAATAAAAAAAGGTGAAATGCCTCTGAAGTTGTTCAGTGTGTGCATGCGCCGTGTGTGTATGTATTTATGTTTGTATATGTAGCACTAATGTTATTAACACGTTATAACGCAGTGTGCATTACTATGCGAGTGATCTGCTCCTTCACTCGGCGTCGTGTTGGCGAATGAAGAAATAAATAAATAAACGTTCAGCGCATCCACTCACACTTCCTAAATTTCCCCCAATGGCGCCCCCTAGCTGCTCATTCACAACAGGTACGATCTTCTCACTATATTAGTGTTATTACAGTATGGAATCTTACGAAGCGCATCAATTCCCAAATCCGTATTACACAATAAAACGCTTTTTACTGAACGCAATAAAGCGCTTCCTATAAACTAAACACCGTATCACCAGTTTATATTTAAAAGCAACCGGAACACAATTCTTAAGGAGCCACGTCGCATATTTTACACTTCAAACAACACACTAACAAAATTAACCTTGTCATTAACAAGTAATTACTATTTAAAGTTTCAGAGTAAAATAAATAATCAATAATTATTAAGGTGATATTTTGAGAGAAATGTATATAATACAACATCTGTTACAGTTACGTATTACACACATGACAATTGTTCATTATGCGATATATATATATATATATATATATCATTTTAATATCAGCATTCCATTTGTAATGAATGTATCCAGGCTGAACTCCCAGCGTATAGAACATAAGCAGAGAAAAGATGATGATGATGATGATCAGGAATGTCTCGGTTCTCGCTGCCTCAGGTTCCTGCTTCTGGTTCCTGATTTCCTGGACATTTAGTTTTATTGTTTTACACTCCGAATGTAGTGCTTGCTGAATAGTTTCTCGTTATATACGGTTTCGTTTCATCACTATAGATGCGGCCTCGGGATTAAGCTGAATGTACAAATCTGTTGTGTGCCTCTAAACACCTGACTCCTGGCAGTTGGTGAACTCGAGGTGTTCCTGCTTGGCTTCAGGCCATTAACGATATTGACTGAGCGTAACGGTGAATTATGTCCCGGCCCTAAGTGCATCGTTAATTATTATCGGAGAGCGATTAAAGCATAATTAGACTTTTCCTTGCAGGATTTCTCTTCTTGGAACCGCTGTGCTGTGTAAGCCACTTCCAGCATTAATGCAAGCTGTAAACTTTGCAGTACCCATTAATGTGGTCTGCTGTGGTCTTCCTGTTGCTGTTACTTGTTAATGATGTGTATCTTTTTTTCCCCACCTTCTTTTCTTTTTTATAGAATTCTCCCGGAGCTGATGGAGAAGGACCATTGATCTCCGTGCTGTGTTGCCAGACGGCTTGATTTCCACTAGAAAAGAGTCCACTGCTGACTTTGATCCCCATCTTTTTGTGCCATCCCGGTTGTCCCTGGCCTCTAAGCTAAGTGGCGTCGAATGGTCTCCGGAGATTCTGAGTATTCCGCAAACATGTTTCACTTCTGAGCACGCCCTCTTGACTTACCATGACCAGCCTGAAGCGTTCGCAGACAGAGCGCTCTGTGGGGGGCTCCGTGCCTGCCACAGATGAATTTTACACCCGCCGCCTGCGCTTGCCGAATGGAGGTGCGCCCCCTCCACGTAGCGAGAGCACCCACCTGTCCGGAGGCACTCCTGGAGTGCCAAAGATGGGAGTCCGGGCACGGGTTGCTGACTGGCCTCCGAGGAAAGACGGTGGTGGTGGAAGTGGTGGGAGTGGTGGGAGTGGTGGGAGTGCTGGGAGTGGGAGTGGGAGTGGTGGTAGCAGTGGAAGTGGAGGTGGCGGCGGCGGAGGGGGTGGAGGAGGAGGAGGAGGAGGTGGAGGTGGAGGTGGTGTGTGGCACATCACCGTGGAGACAGATTCACCATCAACTACTTCTGGGAGCTCTCAGAGCAACCTTTCTGCCAAGCTTGGTCACTTGATCAGCCCTCAGGATTCATCTATGCTGCGCAATATTCAGAATACGCTCAAGAATAAGATCCATAGCAAGGGCAAAGACAATCGCTTCCTATCTCCGGATGGTTACCTGGGGTCACCGCGCAAGGGCATGCGGCGCATTCGCCAGCGCAGCAACAGTGATATTACCATCAGTGAGCTCGATGGAGACGGCAACGAGGGTTGGTCGTTTTCAGGTTGGACTCCAATGCATCGCGAATATGGAAGCACCTCCTCCATTGACAAGCACGGTGTCTCCGGCGAGAGCTTCTTCGACATGCTTAAAGCCTACCAAACCGATGATCCTGATCAGCGTAGCTCTGCTCCTGAGAAATTAAGTGAACTTCTCACTGTGGCACATAAGCAGACTGCCCTTGACCTACCAGATGGGCCTCTGGGACCCCCACGAGGTAGTCCTGCAAGTCGTCTCAAGGAAAGGGAAAAGCATCTAAAAAGGCGATCCAAGTCCGAAACCGGCGGCGAGTCTATATTCCGCAAGTTACGAAGCGTCAAGGCGGAAGGAGATTCCTCACGCGCGGGTTCGGATGCGGAAGATGGGAAGTCTGAGGATTCCGGTCCTCCTCTAAAGCCTTGGGTCTGTCAGAAGGGTTTCGCTCATTACGATGTGCAGAGCATTTTGTTTGACCTGAATGAAGCCGTGCAAAACCGGCAGAGTTCCTCGAAAAGGAAAAACACCACCACCGGAGCCTCTGCCGCCGCCGCCGCTTCGGCCTCCACCTCATCCTCCTTATCATCCACCCAGAGCGGGGCATATGGCTCCCCCTGTGGCAGCCAAGAAGAGCTGAATGCCAAGGACGGACTGGCGATGGACTCTGGTGACGATAAAACCAACGATCTTGTCCTAAGCTGTCCCTGTTTTCGAAACGAGATAGGCGGTGAAGGTGAGAGGAACATCAGCCCATCGAAGCAGGGCAGCATCGGCAGTGGGTCAGCGAATTCTTCCCGGGACGAGGATAGCTCTCGTGAGGCGGCTCCGAACACACATTTTAGTAACGCCGGCGTGGCTGTCCTGGAAGCTCCCAAAGATGGGAAGAGCATTCATCACGAGAGGGGAAAGAGCAACATTTTGGAGCATGTAGACTTGGGTGCCTACTACTACCGAAAGTACTTCTATTTAAGAGGTGAGTGTCTCAAATTTGCAATGCATTATTTGTAATAGTTGCAAGTAATTTTCAGCCTTCTGTGGCAAAATTGTTGGCCAATAAAATGAGGAACTTAAATTGTTGGCCAATGATTCTTCCTTTCGATATGACCCCCTGTCAATTGAGTCTTCAGACGTTTAAGGCACCAACTTGTCCATGCGTTGTAAATAAATGCAGAAAGTACTACAGAAAGCTCCTCATTTTATTTCCTCATTTCTTTTTTCCTTCCTCTCATTTATTCTTTTAGAGCACTGGAACTATTTAGGAGTGGACGAAACGCTCGGACCGGTCGCCGTGAGCCTTCGGAGAGAGAAGCTGGACGATCATAAAGACCACGGCCCGCAGTTCAATTACAGGGTCATCTTTAGGACCAGTGAGGTGCGGATACTTCCTAGTTTGTAACGCCGCCTGCATTTTCCTCCAATATTCCCATTCATAAAAGTCAGTGGTTATGAGACCATCATTGATTAGTAAATAGATTTATGAAAACCAGTAGGTTTTTTTTTTTTAACAAAAGCCAGGATTGTGCCAATGAAGCTGTCTTTCCTCCTAAAATATTTAAAGTGTTTTCAGAAAATCTCTGCATCCAAACATATTGCCTGTCGAAAAATGTATTCATCCTGAACCGCATTTCCAAAAAAAAAACATGATATTTGGAAAATCTCGAAACAGCCTTGTAAAATCCTCTCGGCCCTCACAAATAGCATATTTACTAAATCTCTCGGTCCTCACAAACAGCCTTTTAAAAATTTGTTGGTTCTTAAAAAACAGTATATTTGCTAAATCTCTGTCTTCACTATCTATCGGTCCTCACAAACAGTATTTGATAAATCTCTCGGTCCTCACAAACATCATATTTGATAATTCTCTCGGTCCTCACAAACATCGTATTTCTCGGTCCTCTCGGTCCTCACAAACATCATATTTGATAATTCTCTCTGCCCTCACAAACATCGTATTTGATCATTCTCTCGGTCCTCACAAACATCATATTTGATAATTCTCTCGGTCCTCACAAACATCGTATTTGATCATTCTCTCGGTCCTCACAAACATCATATTTGATAATTCTCTCTGCCCTCACAAACATCGTATTTGATCATTCTTGCGGTCCTCACAAACAGTGTATTATTTAATACACTTGTTTGTATCACGAACACAGCCTAGAGTAGAAATGACCACTCTGTCCTCACAAACAGCATATATGATAATTCTCGTGGTCCTCACAGTGTATTTTCTAAATCTCTTGGTCCTCACAAACAGCCTTGCAAAAACCTCTCGGTCCTCACAAACATCATATTTGCTAAATCTCTGTCTTCACTATCTATCGTTCCTCACAAACAGTGTATTTGCTAAATCTCTCGGTCCTCACAAACGCCTTTTACCTGTCCTCACAAACAGCATATTTGATAATTCTCTCGGTCCTCACAAACATCGTATTTGATAATTCTCTCGGTCCTCACAAACATCGTATTTGATAATTCTCTCGGTCCTCACAAACATCGTATTTGATAATTCTCTCGGTCCTCACAAACATCGTATTTGATCATTCTCTCGGTCCTCACAAATACTATATTTACTAAATCTCTTGGTCCTCACTTTTTTAAATCAGCTTTTTAAAAATCTCTTGGTTCTTACAAACAACATATTTGCTAAATTTCTGTCTTCACTATCTATCGTTCCTCACAAACAGTGTATTTGCTAAATCTCTCGGTCCTCACAAACGCCGTATTTGCCTAAATCCTCTTGGTCCTCACAAACAGCCTTTTAAAAATCTCTGTCCTCACAAACAGCATATTTGCTAAATCTCTCGGTCCTCACAAACAGCCTTTCTAAAATCTCTTGGTTCTTACAAGTAGCATATTTGCAAAAGCTCTCAGTCTTCACTATCTATTGGTCCTGACAAACAGCATTTATGAAACATCTTTAAATAGTATTTTTCAGAAAATCTCTCCATAAACAACAACAAACTTTTTTGAGCAGTTTTTCAGTAACAAAAAAAAATCGTCCATTATTAACATTGGTTTCGGTAGAAATCAAGTGTTTTCATGATTCTCGATAGTACATCACACACATGGAAAAAGAACGCTAATGGCTGAATCCTTAACCGTAATCTCTACGTTCGTTACATGTGTGCAAAACATCCGTTGACGTAATTCCGTTCCTTCACGACCAGGAGACCAAAAATGATAACAGGAGCACAAACCCCCATTTCTTATTTTAAAAACACCACGTCTCTTATGGCCTCTTTTCCAGCAGGCATCAGTGATAAGGACTCTGCTCGGCCGCCCACCAGCCGTCTTATATAACGCTCTCAGAAGCGCACGCTAACCGGCTGCCAAAGCTCAGCGCTCATCACGCTAGCGCCCTGACTGGCCCACTGCCCCCCTTAATCACGCCGAGATCTGGACAGCTGCTCTAGACCAGGTCCCCTCGCAATCAGGAAGAGAAAAGAGGCCGACCTCTCCGACTCCTGATGGAGACGCCGCGTCATTTATAGAAGCTACTTGTGATTCAGATGCGCTGTGATGAAGCTTAATAGCTTTGATCGTGGTGTGACTCCGGCCCTGTGCGCGGTGTAGCCTGTGAAAGGTCTGTGTGTGTGTTTTTGTGGAAAGGAAAAATGAATTTGTGGGTGTTCTGCTATTTCCAGATAGGTAGGAGGTGTATGTTTTTTTTTTTCTGTTTTTTTTTTTTAAACCTGGAACCTTCGAAACAGAATTAATTTTAATACTGTTAGGAAAAACTAATGCAGAAAAGGAGGTGGAGCAAGATCAACACTTCACGTGACCAGGATATAAATATACCCGGGAACCAAGTGTTTTAGAAAAAAAAACTGTTTTATCGGATTTTGTAGGTGTCCCTCATTTACATCAGGCCCCCAATCTTAGTGTACCCTCACTCACTTGTGGCCAAAGGTAGGTTAGCCCTCACTCACCTGTGGTTTGTAGGTTACTCCCTCCTCAATAAACTCGGTACCAGTCTGTGTGCTGTTAAAAAGTGTAAACCCTCATGTCAACTTTGGCCCCTTTTGTAGGGTTCTCTCACTCAGCCTGTGCCCAAACTCCATACGTGGCCAAAACTCGTACGTTATACCTTCAATCACCTGGGCCAATCATAGGAGTACCCAAAAATCACTGTGGCAAAAAGCGTGGTGTACCTTAGTCAACTTTGGGCACAAACTTGTATTGCCTCGTAGGTGTACCTCAGTGACCTGTGACAAACTTAGGGTACCCTCACTCAAATTGGCCAAACTTGTAGGTGTAGTCTTCACTAACATGTGGACAAAACTTGTAGGGTACCTCACCACCTGTGGCGAACTCGTACACATAGCCAAAACTAACCTGTGCCACACTCGTAGGGTACCCTCAGTCACCTGTGGACAAACTTGTAGGCCCTACCCTCACTTATCGTGGCCAAAATCGTAGGTTTACCCTCACTCACCTGTGGCCAAACTTGTACACATAGCCAAACTCAGCTGTGGCCAAACTTGTAGGTGTTGTCTCAGTCAACTTTGGCCAAACTTGTAGGTGTACTCTCACTCACCTGTGGCCAAACTCGTATACGTAGCCAAACTACTGTGGCCAACTGTAGGTTTACCTTCACTCACTTTGGCCCAATCAAGGCGTACCCAAAGTCAAAGTTGTGGCCAAGCTAGGGTAGGTGGACCTCAGTCAACTTCTGGGCCCGAGATATTTAACTCGTAGGTGTACCCTCAGTCACCTGTGAACAAACTTGTAGGTGTACCCTCACTCACCTGTGGCCAAACTCGTACACATAGCCAAACTCACCTGTGGCCGAACTCGTACACATAGCCAAACTCACCTGTGGCCAAACTCGTAGGTGTACCCTCAGTCACCTGTGGACAAACTTGTAGGCGTACCCTCACTTATCTGTGGCCAAACTCATACCCTCAGTCACCTGTGGCCAAACTTGTAGGTGTACCCTCACTCACCTGTGGCCAAACTCGTACACATAGCCAAACTCAGCTGTGGCCAAACTTGTAGGTGTACTCTCACTCACCTGTGGCCAAACTCGTATACGTAGCCAAACTCACCTGTGGCCAAACTCGTAGGTTTACCTTCACTCACCTTTGGCCAAACTCATAGGCGTACCCAAACTCACTTGTGGCCAAGCTAGTAGGTGTACTCTCAGTCAACTTTGGCCAAACTTGTAGGTGTACCCTCAGTCACCTGTGGACAAACTTGTAGGTGTACCCTCACTCACCTGTGGCCGAACTCATACACATAGCCAAACTCACCTGTGGCCAAACTCGTAGGCGTACCCTCACTTATCTGTGGCCAAACTTGTAGGCGTACCCTCACTTATCTGTGGCCAAACTCATACCCTCAGTCACCTGTGGACAAACTTGTAGGTGTACCCTCACTTATCTGGGGCCAAATTCATAGATGTAGCCCAACTAACCTGTGGATAAACTTGTAGGTGTACCCTCACTCACCTGTGGCCAAACTCATACCCTCACTCACCTGTGGCCAAATTTGTACACATAGCCTCAGTCTTCTTTGGCCAAACTCGTAGGTGTACCCTCACTCACCTGTGCCCAAGGTGAGTGTAATAAATACATAAATAAATAAATATTTTTCATGGTATTTTATTTGTATGTTGCTGGGTCATTAATGTATTATCGTATTATTGTATTATTTGCTGACAGTATGTTTATATATATATATATATATATATATATATATATATATATGTTTGTTTTGTTTTAAAAAAAAGAAAAAGAAAATCTTTTTATTAAAAGATATATATATAATATATATATTATATATATATATATATATACTTTAAAAAAAAAGATTTTTTTTTTTTTTAAAACAAAACAAAACAAAAAAAAAAGCTATATATATATATATATATATATATATACTATATATATATATATATATATATATATATATATATATATATATATCCCAAATGGGGTAATTATATTACTCTGTAAAAATCATCTTTTTACTAACTAAAAGTATTGGCACCCTCGGCTGTGGCGCGGTACTCGGACATGAAGTGAAGCTATAAATATAAATAAATTTTACATTGACGGCATTCGGCAGACGCCCTTATCCAGAGCGACTTGCAACTGAGGGTTAAGGGCCTTGCTCAAGGGCTCACTAGTAGCAGCTTGGTGGTGGTGGGGTTTGAACCTGTGATCTTCCCGTCCACCTTAACCACTGGTCTGCACCTAAACATCTTATCTATTTTAGGGGAAATGTTCCTAAAGATGGTGACCTTTGGTTCCTGTTCTCTCCCCCAGCTGATGACTCTGCGAGGCTCCATTTTGGAGGACGCCGTTCCTTCTACGTCTAAGCACGGTCTGGCTCGAGGTTTGCCTCTGAAGGAGGTTCTGGAGTACCTGGTCCCGGAGCTGAACGCTCACTGCCTCCGCCTCGCCCTCAACACGCCCAAAGTGACGGAGCAGCTGATGAAACTGGATGAACAAGGGGTAAAGATCTGATACAGTGGTGATGATGATGATGATGATGACGGAGATGTAACACTCCTGGTGTATTCCCGTGTAGTTGAGTTTCCAGCTGAAGGTCGGGGTGATGTACTGTCTGGCTGGCCAGAGCAGCGAGGAGGAGATGTACAACAACGAGGCGGCCGGTCCCGCTCTGGAGGAGTTCCTGCAGCTGCTCGGAGAACGAGTGCGTCTCAAAGGGTTCAGCAAATACCGCGCTCAGCTCGACACCAAGAGTGAGTCCGAGCCTCGTCCTGACCTATTGCAATCCTGTACGTCCCCCCCCCCGTAAACGGAGAGAGAGAAAGAGAGAGAGAGACGCTCGGGAAGAGCTCGGATTTATTCCCCCACACTCTGTAAAGCCCACGTTGGCTGTTCGGCTCAGACGTTTGTGCCGATCACATGGCCGGAAATCCTCCTGCCGATTATGAGATCATGTTTCCGTGAAACGATGGGATTGTGAGAATTCCACACAGAGACATCACACATACGACCGTAGTAACCGTTCTGCTCCTCTTTTTTCTCCTCTTTTTACATTTCCGGCGTCATTTTTTTTTTGGTTTTGAACGAAGTAAAAAAAAAATTGCTGTAAAGAAAGAAAGAGAGAAAAAAAGAAAAAAAAAAAAAAAAAAACGATAGATGAGAGGTTGAATGGGCCTGATTATACCGCATCCAAAAAAAATACAAAACAAAATTAATAATGGACAAAATAATAGAGAGATAAAGAACGAGAGCGGAAAAGTAAAGAAAGAGTGGAAAAAAATAAGAAGAAAGTAATGTTAAAGGAAGGAAGAAAGAAATGAATAAAAGGAAAGAAAGAAAAAGAAGTAATGAGAAAGAAAGAATTTAATTACAAAGAAGTAATGGGGAGAAACAATGGGGGGGGGGGCTCCCTTTTCTTTCTTTTCCTATTACTTACTACCTCCTCTCCTCCGTTTTTTCCTTTGTTTTTTTTTCATTCATTCTTTCATCCTTTTTTCTTTTATTTTTTTTTTAATTCTTTCTTTCCCCATTACTACTTTTTTCTTCTTTCTTTCTTTCTTTCTTCCTTTCTGGTCCTATTCTAACTGTAATCCTTCCATGCCCTTCCCTCCGTCCTCCTTCCATTTTCTTTCCGAAAACAAAAAAAAAAAAAAAAAATTGTCTTTCTTTTTTCTATCTTCCCCTCTTTTTTCTTTTTTTTCTTTTCCTTTTTTTTTTTCTTTTTCTTTCTTTCTTTCCCTTTCTTTCTTTCTCTGTCAATCCTTCGCTCCCTCCATCCTTCTTGTCTTGCCACTTCTTTCCTTTTTCTTTATTTTTTCATATTTTCCTCTTTTTTTTCTTTATTCTTTTTTCTTCCTTAAATTTTTTTCTTTCCACTTTCTGTTCTAGTTCGTTCTTGCTTTCTTCTTTCTTCTTTCTTTCTTTCTGGTCTATCTACTGTCAATCCTTACATCCATCCATTTCTCTTTCTTTCTTTCTTTTTTCATATCTTCTCTTTTTTTCTTTTCTTTTTTTCTTCCTTCATTTTTTTCTTTCCTACTTTCTTTTTCTAGTTCTTTCTTTCTTTCTTTCTTTCTTTCTTTCTTTCTGGTCTATCTACTGTCAACCCTTCCATCCATCCATCCATCCTTCCTTCCATTCTTTCTCTCTTTTTCTTTCTTTTTTCATATCTCCTTCTTTTTTTGTTTTTTCTTTTTTTTTTCTTCCTTCTTCATTTTTTTTCTTTCCCATTTTATTTTTCTAGTTCTTTCTTTCTTTTTCTTTTCTCGATGAATGTTGTTGAATTCAGTAAACGTATTCACATTTTGCATGTGCAGTTCAATCATTGAACTAATTCGGGATTCAACTTGACATCTGAAAGTCATGAGTTTAAATCCCCTGCACACCCTCCCGGGCCCCTAAGTCAGGCCCTTAACCCTACAGCTGCTCATGTGTATGAATGAGATAAATGGATATAATGTAGAAAGACTGGATTCTGTGTCGTTTGTCTCACAGCTGACTCCACCGGGACTCACTCATTATACACCACGTATAAAGACTATGAGATCATGTTCCATGTGTCCACCATGCTGCCCTACACCCCCAACAACAAGCAGCAGGTGAGTCCAACCTCCGTCATGGTCCCGCTCACTACAGACTCACTACAGACTCACTACAGACTCACTACAGACTCACTACAGACTCACTACACACTCACTACAGACTCACTACAGACTCACTACACACTCACTACAGACTCACTACAGACTCACTACACACTCACTACAGACTCACTCTCTACAGACTCTCTACTACACTCTCTACTCTCTACAGACTCTCTACAGACTCTCTACAGACTCTCTACTACAGACTCTACTCTCTACAGACTCACTACAGACTCACTACAGACTCACTACAGACTCTCTACAGACTCTCTACAGACTACACACTCTCTACAGACTCACTACAGACTCACTACAGACTCACTACAGACTCACTACAGACTCACTACAGACTCACTACAGACTCACTACAGACTCACTACAGACTCACTACAGACTCACTACAGACTCACTACACACTCACTACAGACTCACTACAGACTCACTACACACTCACTACAGACTCTCTACAGACTACACACACTCACTACAGACTCACTACAGACTCTACAGACTCTCTACAGACTCACTACAGACTCTCTACAGACTCTCTACAGACTCTCTACAGACTCACTACAGACTCTCTACAGACTCTCTACAGACTCTCTACAGACTCTCTACAGACTCACTACAGACTCACTACAGACTCACTACAGACTCACTACACACTCACTACAGACTCACTACTACAGACTCTACAGACTCACTACAGACTTTCTACAGACTCTCTACAGACTCTCTACAGACTCTACAGACTTTCTACAGACTCTCTACAGACTCTCTACAGACTCTACAGACTTTCTACAGACTCTCTACAGACTCTCTACAGACTCTACAGACTCACTACAGACTCACTACAGACTCTCTACAGACTCTCTACAGACTCTCTACAAACTCTCTACAGACTCTCTACAGACTCACTACAGACTCTCTACAGACTCTCTACAGACTCTCTACAGACTCTCTACAGACTCTCTACAGACTCTCTACAGACTCTACAGACTTTCTACAGACTCTCTACAGACTCTCTACAGACTCACTATGGACTCACTACAGACTCACTACAGACTCACTACAGACTCACTACAGACTCTCTACAGACTCTCTACGGACTCTCTACGGACTCTCTACGGACTCTCTACGGACTCTCTACGGACTCTCTACGGACTCTCTACGGACTCTCTACGGACTCTCTACGGACTCACTACGGACTCACTACAGACTCACTACAGACTCTCTACAGACTCACTACAGACTCACTACAGACTCTCTACAGACTCACTACAGACTCACTACAGACTCTCTACACACTCACTACAGACTCACTACAGACTCACTACACACTCACTACAGACTCACTACAGACTCACTACACACTCACTACAGACTCACTACAGACTCACTACACACTCACTACAGACTCACTACAGACTCACTACACACTCACTACAGACTCACTACAGACTCACTACACACTCACTACAGACTCTCTACAGACTCTCTACAGACTCTCTACAGACTCACTACAGACTCACTACAGACTCACTACAGACTCTCTACAGACTCTCTACAGACTCACTACAGACTCACTACAGACTCACTACAGACTCTCTACAGACTCTACAGACTCACTACAGACTCTACAGACTCTCTACAGACTCTCTACAGACTCTACAGACTTTCTACAGACTCTCTACAGACTCTCTACAGACTCTACAGACTCTCTACAGACTCTCTACAGACTCACTACAGACTCTACAGACTTTCTACAGACTCTACAAACTCTCTACAGACTCTCTACAGACTCTCTCCCACGTGTCGGGACTCACATCTGTGCTCCGTCTCCCGCAGCTTCTCAGGAAACGCCACATCGGGAACGACATCGTCACCATCGTGTTCCAGGAGCCGGGGGCCAAGGCCTTCAGCCCCAAGAACATCCGCTCACACTTCCAGCACGTCTTCGTGGTGGTGCAGGTTCACAACCCCTGTTCCGAGAACACCTGCTACAGGTGACCATCTTCCACTCCCACTACCACCAGTGTGTGATGATACTTATGGGCGGGGTTTCCAGCAGTACTTAATGCTTATTGGTTCATTGGTGAAAGAATGAAACACTGTATTCGTATTCAGAGATTTCTCCTTGAGAAGAGTCGATTCTCATATGAATCGTTTCGTTTGAATCTCGACTCAAGTGAATCTTTCACAACAGCAGCTGAGAATTTCTTTCTTTCTTTTCTTTTCTTTTCTTTTCTTTCTTCTCCATTACTTATTTTTCATTCCTGTTTTCTTCCAGCATATCGTCCTTCTTTTTTTTCTATTCTTTTCATCCCCCTTTTTTTTCGTTCTTTCTTCTTTTTCTTTCTTTCTTTCTTTCTTTTCCCTATTATGCCTTTTTCTTTCCTTTTTTCTTCCTTAATATCTTCCTTTTTTATCTTTCTCTCTTCTTTTTCTTTTTTTTCTTCCTTCATACACTCCTTCTTTTCTTTCCTACTTTCTTTCTTTCTTCTATTTTTTCTTTTTTTCCCCCATTCTTTCTTTCCCATTACTATTTTTTGTTTCTGTTTTCTTCCCTCATATCATCCTTTATTTTTTACATTCTTTTTATTCCCTTTCTTCCTTTTTTTCTTTCCTTCCTGCCTTGTCTTTTGTCTCTCTTTCTTTCTTTTTTTCTTTCTTTCCTTCCTGCCTTTTCTTTTGTCTTTCTTTTTTCCATTATTTCTTTCCCCATTGGTTTTCTTTCTTTCTTTCTTTCTTTCTTTCTTTCTTCATTTTTTTTCTTTTCATTTCCTTTTATAGTTCTTAGTTCTTTCTTTCTTTCCCAATTAATTATTTTTATTTCTTTTTCTTCCCTTTTCTTTCTTTTTCCAGTTCTTTCTATCAGTAATCAATGAACAATTAAAAATTAAATCAATTAAAAACATAAATGAATTCCGTGACTTTAATATCAGTATGTGGGAATCAGAGGAAGGCGTTCGATAAGGCACTGAACTTTGGATCTGAAGGTCATGAGTTTCAATCCCAGACACACCACACCACACGGCCTCTCCTGGGCCCCTGAGTAAGGCCCTTAACCCTACAGTTGCTTTTTCACTATTACTCTTTATTTCATTCTTTCTTCCTGCTCCGTTCATCACCTCATGCCCACGTAGGATTTACGTCCTGATCCGTACCAACCGTGGCGTTTTAGTCCGTCTGTCTGCGTTCTGGTTTCTGCGTTTTACACGTTATGATTGATTTATATGATATTCCTCCATGGGTTTTTAACCTCTCCATCCCTCCATCCCTCCATACCCTCATTCTTATGTGTTATTAAAAACCCTCTCTCAAGATGTGGCAGGGGCTGTTGAATCCGGCGGCGTGTATTTATTTATAAAGGAGGTGGTCATGTAGATGCTTTGTCTTTTGTGTGTGTGTTGTTTCTGTGTGTGTGTGTGTGTGTGTGTGTGTGTGTGTGTGTGTGTGTGTGTGAGTGTGTGTGCCAGGTTTCCACAACTGAGCCTTCTCTTTCTGCTCAGTGTGTTATTTCCCATGACTGCTCTACAGCGGATTCCCTCCATTTCATTTTCTATTTTCTATCCTCCTTCTATTTTTGGTTTCTGTGTGTGGTGTGTGTGTGTGTGTGTGTGTGTGTGTGTGTGTGGGCTATAAGGAACATTGTTTAAATACGTTCCCTGTATGGGGTGATGACCCGAGGCTGCTCTCGGTGGCCGTGTCGGGACGGAGCTCTGTTATTTGTCAGAAACGCTCGGCGTTGTTGGTTTGAGAAAAATCTGAATTAGAGACTAGAAGCTGAGAAGATGGCCGACATGGACTGTGTGTGTGTGTGTGTGTGTGTATTTGTAGCTAAGGGGTTAACATAAAGTTCAGGCATAGTTAGTTACAGATGGATGGACAGATACAGTAAGGTAGCACTCATGAAGCTTTAAACGACTCACCGAATCATCTCGGAGAACGACTCGCCGAATCATCTCGGAGAACGACTCGCTTAATCATCTCGGAGAACGACTCCTTAAATCATCTCTGAGAACGACTCCTTAAATCATCTCTGAGAACGACTCCTTAAATCATAACGAGAACGACTCCTTAAATCATCTCTGAGAACGACTCCTTAAATCATAACGGAGAACGACTCCTTAAATCATCTCTGAGAACGACTCCTTAAATCATCTCTGAGAACGACTCCTTAAATCATCTCTGAGAACGACTCGCCAAATCATCTCTGAGAACGACTCCTTAAATCATCTCGGAGAACGACTCCTTAAATCATCTCTGAGAACGACTCCTTAAATCATCTCTGAGAACGACTCCTTAAATCATCTCGGAGAACGACTCCTTAAATCATCTCTGAGAACGACTCCTTAAATCATCTCTGAGAACGACTCCTTAAATCATCTCTGAGAACGACTCCTTAAATCATCTCTGAGAACGACTCCTTAAATCATCTCTGAGAACGACTCCTTAAATCATCTCTGAGAACGACTCCTTAAATCATCTCTGAGAACGACTCCTTAAATCATCTCGGAGAACGACTCCTTAAATCATCTCGGAGAACGACTCCTTAAATCATCTCGGAGAACGACTCCTTAAATCATCTTGGAGAACATCTCGGAGATGATTCGGCGAGTCATTCTCAGAGATGATTCGGCAAATCATCTCGGAGAACGACTCCTTGAATCATCTCGGAGAACGACTTGCCGAATCATGTCGTTCTCCGGGAGTCGTTCTCCGAGATGATTCAAGGAGTCCTTCTCCGAGATGATTCGGCAAGTCGTTCTCCGAATCATCTCAGAGAACGACTCCCTGAATCATCTCTGAAAACGACTCCTTGAATCATCTCGGAGAACGACTCCTTAAATCATCTCTGAGAACGACTCCTTAAATCATAACTGAGAACGACTCCTTAAATCATCTCTGAGAACGACTCCTTAAATCATCTCGGAGAACGACTCCTTAAATCATCTCTGAGAACGACTCCTTAAATCATCTCGGAGAACGACTCGCCAAATCATCTCTGAGAACGACTCCTTAAATCATAACGGAGAACGACTCCTTAAATCATCTCGAGAACGACTCCTTAAATCATCTCGGAGAACGACTCCTTAAATCATCTCGGAGAACGACTCCTTAAATCATCTCTGAGAACGACTCCTTAAATCATAACGGAGAACGACTCCTTAAATCATCTCGGAGAACGACTCCTTAAATCATCTCGGAGAACGACTCCTTAAATCATCTCGGAGAACGACTCCTTAAATCATCTTGGAGAACATCTCGGAGATGATTCGGCGAGTCATTCTCAGAGATGATTCGGCAAATCATCTCGGAGAACGACTCCTTGAATCATCTCGGAGAACGACTTGCCGAATCATGTCGTTCTCCGGGAGTCGTTCTCCGAGATGATTCAAGGAGTCCTTCTCCGAGATGATTCGGCAAGTCGTTCTCCGAATCATCTCAGAGAACGACTCCCTGAATCATCTCTGAAAACGACTCCTTGAATCATCTCGGAGAACGACTCCTTAAATCATCTCGGAGAACGACTCCTTAAATCATCTCGGAGAACGACTCCTTAAATCATCTCTGAGAACGACTCCTTAAATCATCTCTGAGAACGACTCCTTAAATCATCTCTGAGAACGACTCCTTAAATCATCTTGGAGAACGACTCGCCAAATCATCTTGGAGAACATCTCAGAGATGATTCGGCGAGTCGTTCTCCGAGATGATTCGGCAAGTCATTCTCCGAATCATCTCGGAGAGCGACTTGCCGAATCATCTCGGAGAACATTCGGAGTCATTCTCAGAGATGATTCGGCAAATCATCTCTGACTCCTTGAATCATCTCGGAGAACGATTTGCCGAATCATGTCGTTCTCCGGGAGTCGTTCTCCGAGATGATTCGGCAAGTCGTTCTCCGAATCATCTCAGAGAACGACTCCCTGAATCATCTCTGAAAACGACTCCTTGAATCATCTCGGAGAACGACTCGCCGAATCATTTGAACAGAATTTCTCGTTTGTTGTTTTTAACTTTCACCAAGGCCCCCCTTATAACAGATTTCATTTTTTTTTCTTTTCACATTCTTTCTTCTTTTCACACAAAACTTTCTTTTTCATTTTTTTTCTTAAAACATTATTTATTTCCCCATTTTCTTTCTTTTCTTTTTCTTTTTCCATTCTTCTTATTCCCTTTCCTTTCTTCCTTTCGAATCTCCATTGTTAATTTTTTTATTTTCTTTCTTTCTTTTTTGTTCTTTCTTTTCTTTCTTTCTTATTTCTATTCGTTCTTTTTCTTTTTTCTCCCTTCACATCTTTCCTCCATTATTTATTCCCCCTTTACTTCATTTTCTTTTTGTCTTCATTTTTCCTTTCTTTCTTCATTACTTCATTTTCTTCCTTTTTCCATTCTTTTTATTCCCCTTCCTTTCTTCCTTTCAAAATCTTTATTTTTTATCTTTATTAGTTTCTTTTTCTTTCTCCATTTAATTTCTTTCTTTCTCTCTTTTTCTTTCTTTCTTTCCTTCCTTCCTTCCGTACGTCCATCCGTCCGTCTCCTTTATTTATTTATTTATTTTGTCGTCCTACATTTCTTTCTTTTTCCATTTGTTTTTCAATCAATAATCAATTAACTAAAAAAAAAAAAACACACCCGGTCGTGGAAAATGTTCTTTTCCTCCTGCAGCTCACTTCTTCCTTCTTGGTTGTTCTAGAACGTTCCTGAAGTCCTCGTGTGGAAAAGAAAGTGTTTAATGATGGAACATGAAAAGTTCCAGGTCGTGTTTGAGGAACGTCGAGTGTGTGTGAGATTGACTGCTTTCATCGGAACGTTTCTCAGGGCTTTAACTTTCTTTACACACACACACACACACACCACACACACTTTATAAGCCTCCATTTGTTTTGTGTGTGTGTGTGTGTGTGTGTGTGCTGGATTGAAGCGGCCCCACACTGAGTATTTATAGTGCACGTATGTAATGTGGCTTGTATGGACGCTGTAGGGTTCACACAGGAACAATGACTCGCTCCGTGTCTCCGTGACTCACTGGCCTTTCGCTCCGGCCTGGAATTTGCTCCGGGTTTTACTTTGACCTTCGGATCGCGGGTGGCGTCTCTCACTGGCCTTTAGGAAAATCGTGACGCGGTTTAAACACTCGCCTCCAACCTTCCATCAATTATCTGATCGTCTTAACGACCCTTCACGAGCTCACACCGTGTCCTGGTTTGTTTCACATCGCACTCACTTCGGGGCGTGTCCTGAGAGTCGTGTACCTCTAGGCTTTTAGCTTGGATCCGGTCGTCTGTCTATCTCAAGGCGTCTATGGTATTAATGCAGGATACACCCTGGATGGAATACCAACCCTCACACACACACACAACACACCACATTCATACACTAGGGACATTTTCCAAGGTGCCAATCAACCTACCGTGCAAAATGTTTTTGTGACCGGGGGAAAACCGGAGAACCCGGAGAAAAACCCCCTGAGACACGGGGAGAACATGCACAAACTCCACACACACATGGCCGAGAGGGAATCGAACCCGACCCTGACCCTTTCTGATTTTGAGGCGAACGTGCTAAACACTAATCACTGTCCCCCTTAATATCCTCATTTTATTAACCTTTGCCATATTAATTAGTCACATGATTAATACAATTTAAAAGTGTTAATTGATTTACAGCCCTGATTTTATATTTCTGATAAATCCAGTTCCGGATCTTTCCTGACTCGCTCACTTGTGTCTGCGCTGCGTCTCCGCACGGCTCCGTCTGGACCAGCGCTCCCACGTTCCAGCATTCCAACAGAACAGGAAGCTTTTCGATTCCATTCCAGTGGATGTGAACGGAATGGTTAGGGGCGGCTGAGGGGTCGGGGGTGGGGGGGGGGGGGGGGGTGGGGGGG
>JACRUU010000020.1:15559891-15597391 GCA_030449085.1 Kryptopterus vitreolus
GTCAGACCAAAGTAGGTCCAGTGTGAGACCGAGGTGAGACCAGTTTGAGAACAGAGCTAGTGAAACCAGAGCAAGGCCAGAGTGAGTCCAGTTTCAGAACAGAGCCAGTGAGACCAGAGCAAGACCAAGATGAGAACAGTTAGTGAGACCAGAGTGAGTCCAGTTTGAAAACAGAGCTACTGAGACCAAAGTAGGCCCAGTGTGAGAACAGAGTTTGTGAGACCAGAACAAGATCAGAGTGAGACCAGTTTCAGAACAGAGCTAGTGAGACCAAAGTGAGTCCAGTTTTAGACCGATGTGAAGTAAAATGTGAGAGCAGAGCGAGTGAGACCAGAGCGGGTGCAGTTTAAGAACAGAGTATCGGACGGTTGGTCGTTTGCACTGCGTCTCACAGACGTATACATGCACTCGCACACAAACTCACTAGGGTCACTGTTTAGGGTGAGTGTAAATTGTTCCTGTGATGTCGGAGGAAGTGAAATGTGTGAAGGATTAAAATCTTTGAATGGATTTTTTCCCGCCTGCAGGACATTTTTAATAGTTTTATGGTTGAAGAAACTCAAAATCTAAAATTAATAAGGTGTGCCTAATAAAGTGGCCGGTTCTTCAGGAGGCTACAGATCCGAGTCGGCTCTTTATAACAGTCCTGATCACTCAGTAACCAGTGTTAAGAGGTAGACCCGAGTGATTCTGGGGCGAGAAGTCCGGTGTGGAATCGGAGGGAGTCCAGTGAGAGACCAGACCTCTAGAGAGACCAAAGTGAGTCCTGTGTGAGACCAGAGGTAACTCTGAGTGATTCCAGGGCTAGACAAGGGTGAGCCCGGTGTGAGACCAGAGTGAGCAAGATCAGGGTTTGTCTAGTGTGGCATTATTGAGAACAGGGCAAGACCAGTTTGAGACCACTTTAAGACCAGCGGTAGTAAAACCAGAGCGATTCCAAAGGGAGACCAGAGTGAGTTCAGTTCAGTGTTGGAACCACAGCTAATGAGACCAGAGCGAGGTCAGAGTTCGTCTAGTTTGAGTCATGTTTAGTAGTGAGACTAGTGCTGATGAGACCAGAGCAAGACGAGTGTGAGACCAGAGCAGGGTCAGAGTTCGTCTAGTTTGAGTCATGTTTAGTAGTGAGACTAGTGCTGATGAGACCAGAGCAAGACGATGAGTGTGAGACCAGAGCAGGGTCAGAGTGAGCCTCGTCTAGTTTGAGTCATGTTTAGTAGTGAGACTAGTGCTGATGAGACCAGAGCAAGACGAGTGTGAGACCAGAGCAGGGTCAGAGTGAGCCTAGTTTGAGCCATTTTTAGTAGTGAGACTAGTGCTGATGAGACCAGAGCAAGATGGATGAGTGTGAGACCAGAGCAGGGTCAGAGTTCATCTAGTTTGAGTCATGTTTAGTAGTGAGACTAGTGCTAATGAGACCAGAGCGAGACGAGTGTGAGACCAGAGCAAGGTCAGAGTTCGTCTAGTTTGAGTCATGTTTAGTAGTGAGACTAGTGCTGATGAGACCAGAGCAAGACGAGTGTGAGACCAGAGCAGGGTCAGAGTGAGCCTAGTTTGAGCCATTTTTAGTAGTGAGACTAGTGCTGATGAGACCAGAGCAAGATGGATGAGTGTGAGACCAGAGCAAGGTCAGAGTGAGTCTAGTTTGAGTCATGTTTAGTAGTGAGACTAGTGCTGATGAGACCAGAGCGAGACGAGTGTGAGACCAGAGCAAGGTCAGAGTGAGTCTAGTTTGAGTCATGTTTAGTAGTGAGACTAGTGATGAGACCAGAGCAAGATGAGTGTGAGACCAGACAGAGTCTAATTAGACCACGAGGCTAAAAGACTGTAGCAAGACCATTTTGAGACCAGTGACCCCATTTTTGGGGTCCAGTGCAAGACAAGCACTAATGAGGCATGAGTGAGTCCAGTCTGAGACCAAAGTGAGTCTAGTTTGAGTCATGTTCAGTAGGGCGACTAGTGCTGATGAGACTGTGGAAATATCAGTGTAAGACCAGAGTGAGTATTTAAAGGCCACAAGGCTGAAAGACTGGTCTTGCTATAGAGACCAGATGTAGTAAATCCAGAGTGATACCAGAGTGCGTCATGGTCATTAGTGGGACTAGTGCTGATGAGACTGGAGTGAGACCAGTGGGGTCCAGTGCAAGACAAGACCTAATGAGACATGAGTGAGACCAGAGTGAGTCCAGTTTGTGAACAGAGTTGGTGAGACCAGAGTGAGTCGAGTTTCAGAACAGGGCTAGTGAGAGCAAAGTGAGACCAATGTGAGTTTCGTTGAGAAGTGAGACTAGTGCTGGTGAGACCAGCGGGTCCAATCCAAGACAAGAGCTTATTGAGACATTGTTCATTCGCTGCTTCCGTGTAGACGTGTTGCATGTTTCGGCGTGTTTTCACCCCTGAACGTCTCTCAGTAAACCTGAAGATCAGGTCGTTCCACTCGGACATTCTTTACAGATTTTACAGAATAGTGTCGAATCGGCATATTTGGGGCGTTTTCAGGAGATCCAGAGCCAGAATTCCAGCGTCGTAACGCTCCATGTTACACGTGTTTATGACGTCTAAATACGTAGAGGAGATTCCAGAGGAACTCCAACCAACACACTGTTGAAGATGTTGGAGGTGATGGAGATGTTGGAGGTGTCGGAGGTGTCGGAGGTGATGGAGATGATGGAGATGTTGGAGATGTTGTAGGTGTCGAAGGTGATGGAGATGATGGAGATGTTGGAGGTGATGGAGGTGTCGGAGATGTTGGAGGTGATGGAGATGTCTGAGATGTTGGAGATGTTGAAGGTGATGATGGAGGTGATGATGGAGATGAGATCGGAGATGTGAAGGTGTGGAGGTGATGGAGATGTCGGAGGTGATGGAGATGTTGGAGGTGAGAGGTGTTGGAGGGGTGTTGGAGGTGTTGGAGGTGTTGGAGATGTTGGAGGTGATGGAGGTGATGGAGGTGTTGGAGGTGTTGGAGATGGTGATGGTGATGGAGGTGATGGAGGTGTTGGAGGTGATGGAGGTGTTGGAGGTGATGGAGGTGATGGAGGTGATGGAGGTGTTGGAGGTGTTGGAGGTGATGGAGGTGTTGGAGGTGATGGAGGTGGATGGAATGTTGGAGGGGTGTTGGAGGTGTTGGAGGTGTTGGAGGTGTTGGAGGTGTTGGAGGTGTTGGAGGTGATGGAGGTGTTGGAGGTGTTGGAGGTGTTGGAGGTGAGGTGATGGAGGTGTTGGAGGTGATGGAGATGTTGGAGGTGTTGGAGGTGTTGGAGGTGATGGTGATGATGGAGGTGTTTGGAGATGGATGATGGAGGTGTTGGAGAGGTGATGGAGGTGTTGGAGGTATGGAGGTTGGAGGTGATTGGAGGTGATGAGGTGTTGGAGAGTGATTGGAGGTGTTGGAGGTGTTTGGAGGTGTTGGAGATGTTGGAGGTGTTGGATGATGGAGTGTTGGAGTGTTGGAGGTGTTGGAGGGTGATGGAGGTGTTGGAGGTGTTGGAGGTGATGATGGAGGTGTTGGAGGTGATGGAGGTGATGGAGGTGTTGGAGGTGTGGTGGAGATGATGGAGGTGGAGATGATGGAGATGGAGATGTTGGAGGTGATGATGGAGGTGGAGGTGATGATGGAGGTGATGGAGGTGATGGAGATGGAGGTGTTGGAGGTGTTGGAGGTTGTTGGAGGGGTGTTGGAGGTGTTGGAGGTGTTGGAGGGTGTTGAGGTGGAGAGGTGTTGGATGGAGGTGGAGGTGGAGATGGAGGTGGAGATGGAGGTGGAGGTGGAGATGTGTTGGAGGTGGAGGTGGTTGGAGGTGGAGGTGGTTTGGAGGTGTGGAGGTGTTGATGGGGGGTGTGGAGGTTGGGAGGTGTGGCAGGTGGGAGGTGATGGAGGTGTGGAGGTGATGTTGGAGGTGATGGAGGTGTGATGGAGGGATGATGGTGAGATGGAGGTGATGGAGATGGAGGTGTTGGAGGTGTGTGGAGGTGGAGGTGAGTGGAGGTGGTGAGGTGTTGGAGGTGTTGGAGGTGATGGAGGTGTTGGAGGTGATGGAGGTGTTGGAGGTGATGGAGGTGTTGGAGGTGATGGAGGTGTTGGAGGTGATGGAGGTGTTGGAGGTGTTGGAGGTGTGGCGCTGGAGGTGTGGAGGTTGGAGGTGATGGAGGTTGTGGAGGTGTTGGAGGTGATTGGAGGTGTTGGAGGTGATGGAGGTGTGGGAGGTGTTGGAGAGGTTGGAGGTGTTGGAGGTGATGGAGGTGTTGGAGGTGATTGGAGGTGTTGGCGAGTGTAGGTTGATGGAGGTGTGGAGATGTTGGAGGTGATTGGAGGTGTTGGCCGGTGCTGCTCCAGGGTGTTGGAGGGTGTGCGGTGGAGGTGTGGAGGTGGAGCTGTGGATGTTGGAGGTGTTGGAGGTGATGGAGGTGTTGGAGGTGTTGGAGGTGTTGGAGGTGATGGAGGTGATGGAGATGTTGGAGGTGATGGAGGTTGTGAGTTTGGAGGGGATGATGGAGGGTTGAGATGATGTACCTTCTCCTGCTCCTCCTCCTTCTCCACCTCGTCCTCCTCTTGCTCATCCTTCTCCTCCTCCCCTCACTCTGGTCTTTTATTCACCCTCTCCCTTCTGCTCAAACAGGTGTGTGTGTGAGATGTGTGTGTGTGTGTGTGTGTGTGTGTGTTTTGTGATGTGTGTGTGTGTGTGTGTGTGTGTGTGTGTGTGTGTGTTATTCATTACACTGTAATAACCTTGAGAAAATGATCATATACACAATATAACATTCGTTTAACAATGCAGCATCTTTTCTTTCATCCATCTGTCCATCCATCCATAAATCCTTCTTTTATTCCTTCCTTTCCTTCCTTTTATTGTAAATCATGCAAATTTATTCATCCTTTCTTTTCTTCTTTTTCCTCGAAAATCCATACTTCCTCCCTTCATTCCTTTCTTCCTCCTTTTTTTTCTTTCTTCATTCCTTCCTTCACATACTCTTCTCTTTCTTTCCTCCTCTTGTTTTGTAAATCCCTCCCTCCTTCTGTAAATCGTTCCTTCCTCTGAACATCTTTCTTTCGTTCCTTTCGTCTTTATTCTTTCCTTATATGAAATATTCTTTTTCTTCCTCTGAACGTTCTTTCTGTTTTCTTTCTTCTTCATTCTTTCTTTCTTTCTCCTTCCTTTTACTTTTTCTTTCTTTCTTTCTTTCTCCATTTTACTTTCTTTCTAATTTCTTTCTTCTTCCTTTTACTCTTTCTTCCTTCCTTCCTTTTTCTTTCTTTCTTTCTTTCTACCTTTTTCCTTTTTGCTTCTTCCCTTTTACTTTCTTTCTAATTTCTTCCTTCCTTCCTTCCTTCCTTTCTTTCTTTTTTCTTTCTTTCTTTCTTTCTTTTTCTTTCTTTCTTTCTACATTTTTCCTTTCTGTCACATTTCTTTCTTTCTTTAATGTTGATCTCACATTCTCTCTCTCTCTCTCTCTCTCTCTTTCTCTCACACTCTCCCTCTATCATACCCTCTCTCTCACACTCCCTATCACTCTCTCCCTATCACACTCTCTATCACTCTCTCTATCACACTCTCTCTATCACTCCCTCTCTATCACATGCACTCTATCAAACTCTCTATCACTCTATCTTTATATCACACTCTCTCTATCACACACACACACTCTCTCTATATATATCACACTCTCTCACTCTATCTCTCTCTCTGTCTCACACTCTCTCTCTATCACTCTCTCGCTATCATACTCTCTCTCACACTCTCTCTATCACACTCTCTCTATCACACACTCTGTCTATCACACTCTCTCTCTGTCTATCACACTCTCTCTCCATCACTCTCTCTCTATCACTCTCTCTCTCTTTCTCTCTCTCTCTCTCTCTCTCTCTCTCTCTGAGTAATGCGTGAGTACGGGTCCGAATGTTTCATGGCGTGTGCAGATCCTGCACTGTGAGGTGTGACTAATATCGGCCTGACGCTCGTTGTGAAAATCAGCATTGCGAAAAATAAAAGACTGGTGAACGTGTCGACATGACGGGAGGTTTTTATTTTTACATTTATTTATTTTTAATGATTCCTTTCATTTTTAACACGTCTTTTATAGAAACACACAGTACACGGGAGGATTGTGTTTCCCCACGGACAGTTATTACCGACGCACCACGCGACCATCCACAGCTTGGTATTGGGTCGCGTCCCCAAACAGTCAGAGACCTGTATATTTAAATATTTAAATATGATAATAAATAAATAAATAAATGGAATATTTCTCCGGGCAGAGCGAGTCTAGTTTGAGTCATGTTTAGTAGTGAGACCAGTGCGGATGAGACCGGAGCGAGATGAGTGTGAGACCAGAGCAAGGTCAGAGTGAGTCTAGTTTGTGTCATGTTTAGTAGTGAGACTAGTGCTGATGAGACCAGAGCAAGACAAGTGTGAGACCAGAGCAAGATGAGTGTGAGACCAGAGCAAGGTCAGAGTGAGTCTAGTTTGAGTCATGTTTAGTAGTGAGACCAGTGCGGATGAGACCGGAGCGAGATGAGTGTGAGGCCAGAGCAAGGTCAGAGTGCGTCTAGTTTGAGTCATGTTTAGTAGTGAGACTAGTGCTGATGAAACCAGAGAGAGATGAGTGTGAGACCAGAGCGAGATGAGTGTGAGACCAGAGCAAGGTCAGAGTGAGTCTAGTTTGTGTCATGTTTAGTAGTGAGACCAGTGCGGATGAGACCGGAGCGAGATGAGTGTGAGGTCAGAGTGAGTCTAGTTTGAGTCATGTTGAGTAGTGAGACCAGTGCGGATGAGACCGGAGCGAGATGAGTGTGAGGTCAGAGTGAGTCTAGTTTGAGTCATGTTGAGTAGTGAGACCAGTGCGGATGAGACCGGCGGAGAGACGAGCGAGATGAGTGTGAGGTCAGAGTGAGTCTAGTTTGAGTCATGTTGAGTAGTGAGACCAGTGCGGATGAGACCGGAGCGAGATGAGTGTGAGGTCAGAGTGAGTCTAGTTTGAGTCATGTTGAGTAGTGAGACCGGAGCGAGATGAGTGTGAGACCAGAATGAGATGAGTGTGAGACCAGAGCAAGGTCAGAGTGAGTCTAGTTTGAGTCATGTTTAGTAGTGAGACCAGTGCGGATGAGACCGGAGCGAGATGAGTGTGAGGTCAGAGTGAGTCTAGTTTGAGTCATGTTGAGTAGTGAGACCGGAGCGAGATGAGTGTGAGACCAGAGCAAGATGAGTGTGAGACCAGAGCAAGGTCAGAGTGAGTCTAGTTTGAGTCATGTTTAGTAGTGAGACTAGTGCTGATGAGACCAGAGAGTAATTGTGTTTCCAGTGGTTTCAGCCTGACGCAGGAGCTCTCGCACGCTCTCGTGACTCCATAGTTACTGTTGCTGCGACGCGTTTGCCATGGCGATGGTTTCTAAGGTGTCCAACGCGCCTTGCGTAATGAGACGGAGGGAAAAAGGGAACCGTAATAATGTTGATTTTCAGCCTTGAAGAAGAAGAAGAAAAAAAAAACAGCAAAAAAAAAAAAAACGTTTCCTCTTCCTCAAAAAAATCGCAGTTTTTTTCTAAACCTCACATTCAATTCACTCTCGGTTCATTTAGTAATCGAGTATCCAACGATTATTCCATCCATTAATCAGATTCTTTATTAAAGATTAATACTAAATACGATGATTAAATAATGATTAAAAAGGATTAAATAATATTATTAAAGGGGCACGGTGGTGTAGTGGTTAGCACGTTCGCCTCACACCGCCAGGGTCCGGGTTCGATTCCCGTCTCGGCCATGTGTGTGTGGAGTTTGTGCATGTTCTCCCCGTGTCCTCAGGGGGGTTTTTTCTCCGGGTTCTCCGGTTTCCTCCCCCGGTCCAAAAACATGCACGGTAGGTTGATTGGCACCTTGGAAAATTGTCCCTAGTGTGTGTGAATGTGTGTGTGTGAATGTGTGTGTGTGTGTGTGTGTGTGTGTGTGTGTGTGTGTGTGTGTGTGATGGGTTGGCATTCCATCCAGGGTGTATCCTGCCTTAATGCCCATAGACGCCTGAGATAGACACAGACTCCCCGTGACCCGAGGGAAGATCGGATAAAGCGCTAGAAGATGAATGAATGAATATTATTAAAATGCTTATTCCGCTTATTAATATGCAAAAATCTTCCTTTTTTTTCTCTCCAAAAATTCAGCTATTAAAATGATATTATATTATAATAATCTATTGTATTATAATGTTATTAAAAATATATATATATATATATATATATATATATAGACTGATTAAATGTAAGAATCTGAAGATGATGCACACTTTTTTAAAAATTGTACTTTATTTTATTATTATTTATTATTTAGCTTTTTTATTTTTTAGATTTTAGATTTTTTATTTTATTTTTTTTAATATGGGAATAAAAAAAAAAAACAATCCCGACGTTTTGGGCGTAGTTTTATAGCTACCAAATAGTTGAACTATGCTTAACTATTTACTTTACTTAATAAATAAATAAATAAAACGGCATATTGATGACTTGTGCGTTTATGTCACAGGATTCTTTACGACTCCTTAATTCTGAGCTATTTAATGTAAATCAATATTTTCAAGTTATGAACTATTTAAGATATTTCTTTTATAAACAGTTAAAAAAATCGAACTCTATAACACCTATATAAAAAATGGTTTTTTTTCAACACACTATATATATTCAATATATATATATATGTATATCACATGTGGACGAGTTATTACTTATTACATTATTACTTTTTTTTAATTTACATTTTAAAAAAATATTAATAATCAATTTAATAATTTAATGTAATTATTACTATATATTTTAACTTGCACCATTTCTGCATATATATATATATAATATATAATATATATATATATATGTATATATATATATCTATATATGTATGTATGTATATATGTATATATAAATATATATGTATGTATGTATATATGTGTGTGTGTGTGTGTGTGTGTGTGTGTGTGTGTGTGTGTGTGTGTGTGTGTGTAAAAAATTAAATTGTAAAAAAATCTCATAATAATTAAATAGAATAAGAAATAAGGAATTGAATTCTTATTCAAAATAATTGTTAATTGATTTTATTTATTTATAATTGAAAGATATATATATATAAAATATATACTATTTAATGTACTCTCTATATATATATATATATCTATACTATATATATCGATAAACCCCATATCTAAACAACCTGTATATAGTATATATATATATATATATATATATATATATATATATATATATATATCTATATCTATATATATATATATTGCTATATTCCCTATTTTCATTTTCATTTTTCTAGCGCTTTATCCGATCTTCCCTCGGGTCACGGGGAGTCTGTGTCTATCTCAGGCGTCTATGGGCATTAAGGCAGGATACACCCTGGATGGAATGCCAACCCATCACACACACACACACACACACACACACACACATTCATACACTAGGGACAATTTTTTTTTTCCAAGCTGCCAATCAACCTACCGTGCATGTTTTTGGACCGGGGGAGGAAACCGGAGAACCCGGAGAAAAAACCCACTGAGGGGAGAACATGCACAAACTCCACACACACATGGCCGAGACGGAACTCGAACTCGAACCCGGACCCTGGCGGTGTGAGACGAACGTGATAACCACTAAACCACCGTGCTCCCTATTTTCATTTCTTTTTCTGCTTTACCTTTTTAACAATGCCTGTACTATTTTCTTTTCTTTCCGTTATGTTTACATGCTGGACGGTAAATATATGTGACAAATAATATTAGAATTTTATATATATATATATATATTATATATATATATATATATGCATTTTCAGTGCAGGTTTGAATCTCCATCTCGGCGTTTTTTTCCACGCCGCAGTAAAGCTGTTCTCCTTCAGCTCTTCATAATCGCACTGTTATCTGCGCCTCGCTCGTCTCCGTACGCTTCCGAGCTGTGGAGCCAAAGCGCTGGTCACGTGGGCGCGATATCAGAATTAGAAGGTCATCGCAACTGAGAACGGAGTAGAAACGTTCCCAGACTGTGTGCAGACGGGGGGGGGGGTGGATTCATCACGGTTTCATCCTGCCGTGAGATTTATCCAATAACACTGAAACGACCTCCAGAAGGAGTTCCTCCAGATTAGGTGTAGATATTGGGTTGCCAGTTTCGAAGAAATCCCTCCCCGGTGTGTTGAACTGCGACTTACAACTGAACAAGTGAGGGTTTAAGGGCCTTGCTCAAGGGCCCACTAGTGGCAGCTTGGTGGTGGTGGCAGCTGGGCTACACCACGTCCATAAAAAAACAAATAAGTATTTACAAAGACGCGTTGTCGATGTTTCCGTGCAGCCATGGATCCGTCCATCACGCTGTGGCAGTTTCTCCTGCACCTCCTGGATGACCAGAACCAGCGGCACCTGATCTCCTGGACGTCCAACGACGGCGAGTTCAAGCTGCTGGACGCCGAGGAGGTGGCGCGTCTCTGGGGGCTTCGCAAGAACAAAACCAACATGAACTACGATAAGCTGAGCCGCGCGCTACGCTACTACTACGACAAGGTGAGCCGGAAAGTTTCCTCCCGGAAAATATCCATGTTTTTTTTTTTCCTTCCCGATTCACCTGGAATACCTTTTTATTCCCCCCCCCCCGTTCACCAGAACATCATCAAGAAAGTCAGCGGTCAGAAGTTCGTCTACAAGTTCGTGACCTTTCCTGACCCCAGCTCGGGCGACGGCGTCCGAAGCCCCGAGGACGCGCAGAGGCTGGTCTCCGGGGACAAAGCGGAGTCGTGTGTCCAGTCCAAAACACCAGGGGGCGCTAGCGCTGCAGTGGCCTCGCTGACGAAGAATCTTCAGCCTCAGCGCTCGTCTCCCAGCTCGGTGCATCGCAGCTCGCGCAACGACTACATGAAGTCCGGGCTTTACTCCACCTTCACCATCCAGTCGCTGCAGACGCCGTGCAAGAGCTCCGGCAAAGCCGTGAAAAGCGAGCTGCCCGTGGAGAACGCGCCCAAACCCGGCAGCACCGAGCGCACCATGCAGGAGGTGACGGCACTGCTGTGGCCCAATTTGTTTGTTTGTTTGTTTGTTTTTGGTAAATTATTATTATTATCCTTTTAAAAAATTGCGTCAGGTTAACTGGCACAGATTTAGAGTGATTACGAGAGCGCCCTCTACAGGCGAGTCAACGACACCCCATGTGCATTATTTTCCCCCCTTGTTTTTTTGTTTTTTTTGTTTTGCTTTTTCCCTTCCCCGTTTATTATTTTTTTTTTTTTTTTTTTTCGAGACCACGTGCGGCACGGAGAGCGGCGAATTATATTTATTGTTTATTATTTATCTTTCCATTTATTCATATAGTTAATAAATTCCTGTTTATTTCATTTAGCAGATTTTCACCATTCAGGACTTTTTGTTTATTTTTTTATTGTTTTTTATGGGTATTTTCTTTTTTTTTTTTTTTTTTTTTAAATGCCATCAAACTCAAAACCTTTCGAATGCTCTGAAATATATATATATATATATATATATATATATATATATATATATATATATATATATATATATATATACACACCACACGACATAGTGTATAGTGGAATATATATATATATATATATATATATATATATATATATATATATATAAAATCTATTCCACTATACACTATGTAGTCTGTGTTTAGTCCTTATCCAGTTTAGTCCTTATGCTCAAGGGCCCCCACTAGTGACAACTTGGTGGTGCTGGGATTTGAACCGGCGACCTTTCCGGGCCAGAACCCAATACCATAACCAGCGAGTTCCCCCATATTTCTGGCCCTATGCACTCGGTTAAACCATCAGAGCGCAATGCTGCCTCTAGTGACCAAAAAGGCAAATTACAACAAGGTGCAGGCGTAGCCTATTGGGTTTCTCCAGGGGGGGGGCGCTGTGTCGTGACACCCGGACCCGGATGATGTAAAATATATACTAATCATAAATGATATTTAATAACCTTTGTGTAATACGTTTACGTCCTCCAGGTGCTGGTGTGTCAGACAGAAGCTCAGCAGGCCGCCATGGTCAGTCCGTCTACGGCGGATGGCAGCGCGCTCCAGGTGATAGTGACCCAACCCTCCCCCTGCGCCACACCTGCCCTCAGTCCACAGACGCCCTCTGCCCCCGCTGCTGCCCCTACGGTGAGTCGCTCGCGTTTATATCTTTATATATAATATCGATATAGTTTATTGCTATGGAAATTTCACACACACACAAGGTATTTACAGGACAGTATAGGATGGAATGGCAGTATATTATGGAATATAATGGATCTCCTCACTATATTAGCGTATATTACCGTACGGAACCTTACGCAAGCGCATCGCATTCCCAAATCCGTATTACTGCAATAAAGCGCATTTTTACTGAACGCAATAAAGCGCTTCCGTATAACCTAAACACCGTATCACCAGTTTATATGGAAAAGCAACCGGAACACATTTCTTAAAGGAGCCACGTCCCATATTTTACACTTCAAACCAACAAAGATATTCATATTAAAATAATCATTTGCAATTTTTAAATAAACAATTACGTTAAATAATTAACAATTTTATAAAATTTTGAGTGAAATCTATATTCATTCATCTTCTAGCGCTTTATCCGATCTTCCCTCGGGTCACGGGGAGTCTGTGTCTATCTCAGGCGTCTATGGGCATTAAGGCAGGATACACCCTGGATGGAATGCCAACCCATCACACACACACACACACACACACACACACACACACACATTCATACACTAGGGACAATTTTCCAAGGTGCCAATCAACCTACCGTGCATGTTTTTGGACCGGGGGAGGAAACCGGAGAACCCGGAGAAAAACCCCCTGAGACACGGGGAGAACATGCACAAACTCCACACACACATGGCCGAGACGGGACTCGAACCCGGACCCTGGCGGTGTGAGGCGAACGTGCTATTTTATTTAGGAATGTTTTTTTCCCTCTTCTCTCTTGTACAGCTGCATAAAATGTGTTGTTAAAAGAATAATTGGAATTCTCAGCCTCGCGTTATCAGGCCTCGTTTCCTCGCGTTCGTCCCACAGAGTAAACATGTTTATTGTGCCTGCTGTTATCAGTTTAATTTGGGCAGGCGCAGTGTTGTTGAACCAGTCGGTACGTGTGTGTGTGTGTGTGTGTGTGTGTGTGTGTGTGTGTGTGTGTGAGTAAGTCTTATTGTCACGGCGTGTCGGTTCGGGACCCATCAAGCCTCGTGCGTGCGCGCGCAGCGTGTGTGTGTGTGTGTGTGTGTGTGTGTGTGTGTGTGTGCCTGATCTGGACTTCCTGGTGGTTTTGTTTGTAACGTTACACGCCTCCGAAACAAACAAAAACAAGTTCATACCTGGGAGCAGGTGATGGCGGAGATAAAGAGGTGCAGCGTGTCTTTGTGTCCCGGAGAAAGGAAGCGGTGTTTGGAGGGGGCGGAGCTTTCTTTGTAATGCAGGTGTTCCTCACATGGCGGCTGAACTTCATCGTGAATGCAAATAAGCGGCACAAAAGTATCGGCACCTTTTCAGCGCTGCGCAGGTTCTTTCCCCTTGGAAATGACGAGAGCCCAAACCGGTTCCGTGTACAAAAGCTCCGGAATGATGTGCTGTGCGCGGTGTTGGAATGGAAGATCTCCTGCTGTAGGAACGCCGGCTGCATCACAGGTTTCCTCATCCTGACGTTGTGGATGAACGAAGCATCTAGAGGAACATCTTTCCTGGGAGAGTGGAGGAAATTATATATATATATATATATATATATATATATATATATAGATATATATATATATATATATATATATATAATATATATACATATACTATACATACACACACACACATATACATAATATATATTATGTGTGTGTGTGTATATGTGTGTGTTGTGTGTGTGTGTGTGTATATATATTATATATATATCTATCCATATATATAATATATATATATATATATATATCCTATATAGTATATATCTATATAATCTATAGTGGTGTGTCTCTTGGCCCCTTTCATGGTTTCTTTTCCTGTTTTTTTTTTTTTTTTTTTTTTTTTTTTTTTTGCATGTTTGTCACACTTTAATGTCATCAAGCAAATTTAAATACTAATCAAAGATAATATGAGTAAACACAACAGGCCGTTTTAAAAATGACGTTTTGATTATTATTATTATGAGAAAGTAAAAATCCGTAACGGCATGACCCTGTGTGAAAATGTGTTTGTTAAAACGTAACTGTGGTTCATCACACCCGAGTTCTCGAGCCACACCCACACCTGGTCATGACCAGAAGATCCTCAAAATACTAGACGTCATGCCGAGACCCGAAGAAATCCACAAACGAATGGAGAAGGAAAGTAACTGAGATCTATCAGTCTGGATCAAAAGCCATTTCTACAGCTGTGGAAGTCGCCTCACACCGCCAGGGTCGGGGGTTCGATTCCCGTCTCGGCCATGTGTGTGTGGAGTTTGTGCATGTTCTCCTCCCCTCAGGGTTGTGCCTCAGGGGTGGTTTTCTTCCGGGTTCTCCGGTTTTCTCCTCCCCCGGTCCAAAAACATGCACGGTAGGTTGATTGGCATCTTGGAAAATTGTCCCTAGTGTATGAATGTGGGTGTGTGTGTGTGTGTGTGTGTTGTGATGGGTTGGCATTCCATCCAGGGTGTATCCTGCCTTAAATGCCCATAGACGCCTGAGATAGACACAGACTCCCCGTGACCCGAGGGAAGATCGGATAAAGCGGTAGAAGATGAATGAATGAATGTAAAATAGGGTGGTGGGGGTAGAATGATGGTCTGGGGCTGATTCACTGCTTCAGAACCTGGAAGACTTGCTGTGATAAATGGGACCATTTTTTTTTTGCTGGGTTGCTGATCGAGCCCCGGTATCACCACTCTTGGGTCCTTGAGCGAGGCCCTTAACCCTCTGTGCTCCAGAGGGTGCCATATCATGACCCTGCACTCTGGATGTTTAGGGGGCAAACACTTTTTAACATCACTGTTTATATGTAGTGTGGGGCACGGTGGTTTAGTGGTTAGCACGTTCGCCTCACACGTCCAGGGTCCGGGTTCGATTCCCGTCTCGGCCATGTGTGTGTGGAGTTTGTGCATGTTCTCCCCGTGCCTCAGGGGGTTTTTCTCCGGGTTCTCCGGTTTCCTCCCCCGGTCCAAAAACATGCACGTAGGTTGATTGGCACCTTGGAAAATTGTCCCTAGTGTATGAATGTGTGTGTGTGAATGTGTGTGTGTGTGTGTGATGGGTTGGCATTCCATCCAGGGTGTATCCTGCCTTAATGCCCATAGACGCCTGAGATAGACACAGACTCCCCGTGACCCGAGGGAAGATCGGATAAAGCGCTAGAAGATGAATGAATGTTTATATGTATATCGGGCCAAATGTGGAATGAGATATTTTCCTGTCCTGGGAATTATTCGGAGTAGAAGTTTGGACAACGAATTTGAGGGAGTTTTCCGGACGGGTCACTCGTTACCAGTATCGTTATGGTTCTTCCCCACCGAATCCGTACCGTCCTGAATCAGAATCCGCTTGATTCTTCCCAGAACCCGCAGCCGCAGAAGAACCAGGGCCTGACCGATCCCCCTCAGATCTACCTGACCAACATGTCGGACCCCAACTCCCTGACGTCGCTGATCCAGGTAGCCGGGAGCGAGTGTGTGGTCAGCTCTCAGCAGGGTCACCCCGTCTTCGTGGTCATAAAGCCTCCGAAGGTCGGCGAGGCCACAGACGCGAACATGTCCTCCGGAGAAGATCTGCTGGAAATCGTCGACCTGGACGTCAAGCCCGAATCCGAGGTCTGGATTTGAACTCCGCCACGTCCCTTTTTATTCCGTTTGATCCGACGCCGTTTAAAAGGTGGTGTCTTCTTTCTTAGACGGTCCCCGTGTCCACTCCGGCGCTCCCCGATGTCCCTGTGAACGCCGACGCCCCTCCGGATTCCTGCCCCGAGCCTGTGGTGGGGGTCAAATCGGACCGGAGCGACGAATCCCGACTTGCAGGTACACCACGCTTCCGCGTCCGTACGCTTATCGCAAGCCCAGATGTTCATCCCTCTTCTTTTTTCAGTGGAGGACGCGAGCGCTGGAGCGACGCCGCAGAACGCCTCCGCGCAGGACGCGCATCCGCCCAAGTCCAAAAAGCCTCGCGTGCTGGAGCTTCCCTCGTCCCCGACGGCGCTCCCCCCGGGTCTCTCGCTGGATAAAGTCAGCGCTGCGGTGAACAGCCTGCTGGCACCAGGGGGCGCCACTAACACCCTCACACCCACCGTCATCACCTCTCACGCCTTGGTAAGTATCACACACACACACACACACCAGCACACACACACGGACACACACACACCAGCACACATCATCACCCCTCACGCCCTGGTGAGTATCACACACACACACACACACACACACACACACACACACACACACCCACCGTCATCACTCTCACGCCTTGGTGAGTATCACACACACACACACACACACACACACACACCCACACACACACGCATATACACACACCGTCATCACCTCTCACGCCCTGGTGAGTATCACACACACACACACACACACGCATAAATACACCGTCATCACCTCTCACGCCTTGGTGAATATCACTCACACACACACACACATCAAATACACACACAAACACACACATAATCACCTCTCACAACCTGGTGAGTATCACACACACACATCCTCATCACCTCTCACCCTGGTGCGTATCACACACACACACACACACACACACACAAACATCCTCATCACCTCTCACCCTGGTGCGTATCACACACACACACACACACACACACATCCTCATCACCTCTCACCCTGGTGCGTATCACACACACACACATACTCACACCAATACCCACTCCCACCACCATGACCTATCACATCCCAGTGAATGTCCTTCACAAATGTATACACACACACACACACACACACACACACCCATCAACACACACACACACTTATACACCACACAAACTTGTTCAGTCTGTCTCTCTTTTTATGTCTTCCAGTATCTTTTGTGTGTCTTTTTTTGTGTCTCTATTATTTCACTCTCTCTGAAACAGAAAGGCCAGAGATTGGCTTTCAGACTTCAATGGAGAGATCAGACGGTGTGGCCGAGGGGGGGGGGTGTAGTGGGGGGGGGGGGGTTCCCGAAGGGAGATTAAAGGCAAGGTCTGGTATTTTGGGAAAATGTCGTTGGAGGCACACTGGTGTTATCCTGACATGATACACATGAAACACATGAGTGTATATAGAGTTGTGTGTAGTTCTGTGTGAGTTGTGTATGAGTGTATGTAGAGTTGTGTGTAATTCTGTGTGAGTGTATGTAGAGTTGTGTGTGAGTGTATGTAGAGTTGTGTGTAGTTCTGTGTGAGTGTATGTAGAGTTGTGTGTAGTTCTGTGTGAGTTGTGTATGAGTGTAGAGTTGTGTGTAGTTGTGTGTGAGTGTATATAGAGTTGTGTGTAGTTCTGTGTGAGTTGTGTCTGATGTAGAGTTGTGTGTAGTTCTGTCTGAGTGTATATAGAGTTGTGTGTAGTTGTGGTGAGTGTGAGTGTATGTAGAGTTGTGTGTAGTTTTTTGAGTGTATGTGAGTTGTGTGTGAGTGTGTAGTGTGTGTAGTTGTGTGTAAGTTGTGTATGAGTGTATATAGAGTTGTGTGTGTTGTGTGTGAGTTGTGTGTGAGTGTATATATAGTTGTGTGTAGTTCTGTCTGAGTGTATGTGGTTTGTGTGTGTTGTGTGTGTGTTGTGTGTGAGTGTATATAGAGTTGTATGTAGTTCTGTCTGAGTGTATGTAGAGTTGTGTGTAGTTGTGTGTGAAGTTGTGTATGAGTGTATATAGAGTTGTGTGTAGTTCTGTCTGAGTGTATATAGAGTTGTGTGTAGTTCTGTGTGAGTTGTGTATGAGTGTATATATAGTTGTGTGTAGTTGTGAGTCTGAGTGTATATAGAGTTGTGTGTAAGTTGTGTATGAGTGTATATGAGTTTTGTGTTCTGTCTGAGTGTATATAGAGTTGTGTGTAGTTCTGTCTGAGTGTATATAGAGTTGTGTGTAGTTCTGTCTGAGTGTATATAGAGTTGTGTGTAGTTCTGTCTGAGTGTATATAGAGTTGTGTGTAGTTCTGTCTGAGTGTATATAGAGTTGTGTGTAGTTCTGTCTGAGTGTATATAGAGTTGTGTGTAGTTCTGTCTGAGTGTATATAGAGTTGTGTGTAGTTCTGTCTGAGTGTATGTAGAGTTGTGTGTAGTTCTGTCTGAGTGTATATAGAGTTGTTATGAGAGTGTGGTAGTTCTGCTGAGTTTGTAGACAGTTGGTGTTTTTGTGTGTGAGTTGTGTAATGAGTGTATGTAGAGTTGTATGTCGTTGGGTGTACGTTGTGGTATGATGTATATGTAGTTTGTGTGTAGTTTGTTCGTTGTGTGAGTTGTATCCGAGTTGTGTGTACGTTGTTGGGTCTGACGTGGCTCCCGCGTTGTTTGTCCGTTGTGTCTGCGTGTATCCAGTCGTTGTGATGTCGTTGTGCGTTGTGTTCGTGTCTCATTCGCGTTGTGTGTCCGTTGTGTCTGCTTGTCTCCTGTCGTTTGTCTGCGTGTCTCTCGCATTGTGGTCATCTGTCTTGCGTGCTCTCTCGAGATTGTTGGGTGTTTGTTTCTGTGTGAGTTGTGTATGAGTGTTCAATGTAAGTTGTAATGAGGTCTTCTGAGTGTATGAGAAAGCGAGAGGAATAAAAAAAGAGCTCGGAGACTCGCGTTGTGTGCGTTGTGGTCTCGTGTCTCTGTCGTTGTGGTGGCGTGTCTCTCGCACGTTGTGTGTCCGTTGTGTCTTACGTGGTCTCTCGGTCGTTCTGTGTGCGTTTGTGTGCTGCGTCGTCATCCGCGTTGTGTGTCCGTTTGATGTCAGCGCGTGTCTCTGTCGTTGTGTGTGCGTTGTGTGTGCGTTTCTTCCGTTGTGGTGTCGTTGTGTGTCCGTTGTGTCTGCGTGTCTCTGTCGTTTGTGGTGTGCGTTCTCTCGCGTTGTGTGTCTTTGTGTTCCGTTGTGTCTGCGTTCTTCCCGTTGTGTGTGCGTTGTTGATCTCGTGGCATTTCGTTGTTGTGCGTTGTGTGTGCTATGTCTCTCCGCGTTGTGTGGTGCGTTGTTTGTGCGTTTCTCTCAGCGTTGTGTGTCGTTTGTCTGCGTTTCTCCTGTCTTTTTGTGGCGTTGAGCTTCCTCGCGTTGTGGTGTCGTATGTGTGTCCGTTGCTGTTTCTGCGTGTCGCGTAAGTTTGTGTGTTGCGTGTCTCTCGCGTCCGTTCTGTGCCGTTTGTCGCGTTCTGTCGCGTTGGTGTGTGCGTTTGTGTCTTGCGATGTCTCTTGTTGTGCTGTAGCGTCTGTGTGTGCTGTCTCTCGCCTTGTGTGATGCGTTGTGCCTTTGTGTGTGGTGTCCTACGGTTGGGTTGTCACACGTTGTGTCCTTCGTGTCTCTGTCGTTTGTGTTCGTGCTTGTTTGTGCGTTCCTCTGCGTTTGTGATCCTCCTCACGTGTGTCCGTTGTGTACTGCGTGTCTCTGTCGTTGTGTGTGCGTGTCTCTAGCGTTGTGTGGTCGTTGTGTGCCCGTTGTGTCTGCGTGTCTCTCGCGTTTGTGTGCGTTGCTGGTCTCTTGGTCCCCCTCCTGTCGTTCGTGATGTGCTGTTAGCCGGTGTGCGTGTCCTCTTCGTTGTGTGTGCGTTGGTGTGTGCGCATGTGCTCGCGTATGTGTGCCGTTGTGTCTGCCGTGCTCCTCTGAGCGTTGTGTGTGAGTTGTGTTGCCGTGTACTGTCGCGTTGTGTGTCGTTTTGCTGGTCGTCCGCATTTGTGCTACTGCGTGTCTCGTCGTTGTGTGTGCCGTGTCTCTCGCGTTGTGCTGTCCGTTTGTGTCTGCGTGTCTCGCGCGTGGCTGTGTGCGTTGTGTCTCGCGGTCTGCTTCGTTGGTGTGTGCGGTTTTGTGTCGCATTGAGCTCTCGTCGTTGTGTGTGCGTTCTGTGCGTTGTGTTAGCCGTGTCTCTCGCTTGTTGTGTCCGGTTGTGTCCTGCCTGGTCATACTGTCGTTGTGTGTGCGCTTTTGTGGTCGATGTCTCCGCTTGTGTTGTCGTTGTGTATTCGCGTTGTGTCCTTCGTAATCTCTGTCGTTGGTGTGCGTGTCCTCTGCGCCGTTGTGGGGTGTCCGTTGTTCTGCGTGTCTCTCGCGTTGTATTGTCTTTGTGCGTGCGTTTGTTGTCTGCGTGTCTGTGCGTGTCTGTCGTTCGTGTGTCCTTTGTGTCTGCTGTCTCATGTCGTTGTGTTGTCGTTGTGCGTTGTGTCGTGTCTCCGCGTTGGTGTGTCCGCTTGTGTCTGCGTGTCTCCCGATCGTTGATGTGTCGTGCTGGCGTTGTGTGCGTGTCTCTCGCCAGTGTGTAGGTCCCGGTTTTTGTCTGCGGTGTACTCTGTCGTTGTGTCTGCGTGTCTCTCGCGTGTGTGTCGTTCTTCTGCTTGTCTCTCGCCGTTGTGTGTTAGTTCTGTGTGCGCTTGTGTCTGAGTGTATGATAGCGTTTGTATGTAGTTCTGTCTGGATGTGTATATTCAGCGGTTGTGTGATTTTGTGTGTGAGTGTGTATAGAGTTGTGTGTAAGTTGTGTATGGGTGTATATGTAGTTGTGTGTGAGTGTATGTAGAGTTGTGTGTAGTTCTGTTTGAGTGTATGTAGAGTTGTGTGAGTTGTGTGTGAGTGTATATGTAGTTCTGTGTGAGTTGTGTGTGAGTGTATATATAGTTGTGTGTAAGTTGTGTATGAGTGTATAAAGAGTTGTGTGTAAGTTGTGTGTTGCGTGTCTATCGCGTTTGTTTTGTGTCGTTGTTGTGTCACCGTTTGTGTACTGCTTGTCTCTATCGTTTTGTGTTTGCTTTGGTGTCTGCGTGTTATCAATGTCGTTTTGTGTGCTGAGTGTTCCCGAGATTTTGTGATCTGCGATGTTGTGCGTGTCCCTCGCGTTGTGTGTCATGTGTCTGCGTGTCTCTGTACGATTTGTGTGCGAGCGGTACGCTCGTTGTGTTCGTTTTTGTGTGTAAGTTGTGTATGGGTGTATATGTAGTTGTGTGTGAGTGTATGTAGAGTTGTGTGTGAGTTGTGTGTGAGTTGTGTGTGTGAGGTGTGTGTGAGTTGTGTATGAGTGTATAGTTTGGTGTGAGTTTTGTGTGAGTGTCTATATAGTTGTGTGTGCGTTGTGATTTGGGTTGTGCGTAGTACACATCTCGCGTTGTGTTCCGTATGTTTCTGCGTGTCTATATGTTTGTGTAGTTGTGTGTGCGTGTATCTCGCGTTGTTATTCTTTGTGTCGCTTGTGTCGTTCTTGTCTCTGTCATTTATTTGTGCGTGTCTCAATCGCGTTGTGTGTAGTTGTTCTGGTCCGTGTGTGTTGCGTGGTATCCAGCGTTTGTGGTGCCGTTTTGGTAGTCTGCGTGTCTCTGTACCGTTGTGTTGCGTTTGTGTTGCGTGTCTCTCGCGTTGTGATGTGCGTTGTGTGTCCGTTGTGTACTGGTGTATCCTTCGTTTGGTGTGTGCGTGTCCTCCGTTGTGTGTCCGTTGTTCCTGCGTGTCACTCGCGTATGTGTCGTGCGTTGTGTCCTGGTAGTCTCTGTCTTTGTGTGTGCCGCTTGTGTGTGCGTGGTTCTCGCCGTTGTGTTTGCGTGGTGCTCCCTTGTGTCTGCGTGTCTCTGTCCTTGTGTGTGCGCTGTCCTCTGCGTTGTGCGTGTCCTTTGTGTGTCCGTTGTGTCTGCGTGGTCCGCAACGTTGGTGTGTCGTTGTGCGTTCGTGTGTGTCTGCGTTGTCTGTCGCGTAGTCCCTGTTTTGGTGTGTCCGTATGTCTGCGTGTCTCTGCTCGTATGTGTGTCGGTTGTGTTTTGGGCCCCTTTGTTTTGTTTTGTTTATTTATTTTTTGTTTTTGGGGTTTGGGGGGAGGCCGGGTTGTGCGTGTCTCTCGCCGGTTGTGTGTCCGTTTGTGTCTGCGTGGTCTCCGTCGTTGTAGTGTCTTTGTTGCGTTCGTGTGCGTTCTCTCGCCGTTTTGTGGTCCGTTGTTCTGACGTGTCTCTTTCGTTGTGTCATCGTGTCCTCCTCGCGTTCGTGGTGTCGTTCTGTCTGCGTGTCTCTCCGTTGATGTAGTTGTTTCTTGTGCGTTGTTCTGAGTGTATGTAGAGTTGTAGTCGTTTCTGTCTAGTGGTATGTTAGAGTTGTGTGAGTTGTGTAATGAGTTTATATGTAGTTTGTGTGTGTATGTATATAGAAGTTGTGGTGTAAGTTGTGTATGAAGGTGTAATGTATTCTGTGTGAGTTGTGTGTGATGTGTCTCTAGAGTTTGTAGTGTCAGTTGTGTATTGCTGTGTCTCTGTCTTGTGTGTCGAGTTTGGTGTGTGAGGGTCTCTAGCGTGTGTGTTAGTTGTGTGTCGTTGTGTCTGCTTGTATCATGTCTTTAGTGTGTGCGTGTCCTCTCGATCTATTGTGAATCGTTGCTGTTCCGTTGTGTCTGCGGGTATCTCGCGTTTTGGTGCTGCCTTTTTTGTCTGCGTGTCTCTGTTCGTATGTGTGTGCGTTGTGTGTGTGCGTGTCTATGCGTTTGTTTGGTGACGTTTGGCTAGCCTGTGAACGCTGTCGCTCGCAGTTGTTGTCCGTGGTGTCTGCGTGTGTCTGTCGTTGTGTGTCCGTTGTGATCTTCGACTGTCCTCGCTCGTTTGTGTGTGCGTTTTGTCTGCGTGTCTCTGTCTTGGTGTGTGTCGTTGTGTGGCGTGTCTCTCCGGTGTGTGTTGGCGTTGTGTGTGCGTGCTCTCGCGTCTGGGGTGTGTCCGTTTTTGTGTCATGGCTGTCTCTTGTTGTGGTGGTGTCTTGTGTGTGCGTGTCTCTCGCGTTGTGGTCGTTTTGTGTGTCCGTTTGTGTCTGCGTGTCTCTGTCGTTGTGTGTGCGTGTCCTCTCGCTTCGTGTGTCCGTTGTTGTCTGCGTTGGTCTCCTCTCGTGATTTTGGTTGAGGGGGTGTTGCGTTGTGTCCTGCGTTGTCTTTCGTCTTTGTGTGGGCTTGGTGTGTGCTGCTCTCTCGCGCTTGTGTTGTCCGTTGTGTCTGCTGTGTCTCTGTCGTTGTGTGTGCGTTGGTGTGAGTGGTCTCTCGGGTTGTTCGTGGTGTGTTCCGTTGTTCTGCGTGTCTCTAGTCTTGTGTGTGCGTGTCTCTCCGTTTGTGTGTCACTTTTGTGTGTCTGCGTGTCCTTCGCGTTTTGTGGTGTTCGTTGTAGTCTGCGTGTCCTCTGTCGTTGTGTGTGCGTGTCTCTAGCGTTGTGGGTGCGTTGTGCGTTGTTGTGTCGCGTGGCTCTCGCGGTTGTGTTTCCGTGTTGTGTCTGCGTGTCTCTGTCGTTTGTTTGGGTGCGTTGTGGTGTGCGTGTTCTCGCGTATGTGTGTCGTTGTGTGCCCGTTTGTTCTGCGTGTCTCTGTCGTTGCTGTGTGCGTGTCTCTCGCGTTGTGGTGTCCGTTTGTTCTGCGTGTCCTCTCTCGTTGTGTGATGGATTGTGTCGCGATGTACCTACTAGTCGTTGTGTGGTGCGCTTGTGTGTGCGGTCTCTAGCGTTGTGTGTGCGCTGTGCTGCGTTGTGTGCGCTGGTCTCTCGCGTTGGTGTGTCTTGTTGTGTCCGTTGTTCTTGCCGTGTCCTCCGTCTTGTTGCTGCGTGTCTCTCGCGTTGTTGTGTCGTTGTCGTGTCCGTTGATGTCTGCCGTGTCTCTCGCTGTGTGTCGTTGTGCTGCGTTGTGTGTGCGTGCTCTCTCTGCGTTGCTTGCGTTGTGTGGTACCGTTGGTGCTCTGCGTGTCTCTTCCGTTGTGTGTGCGTGTCTATCGCGTTGTGTGTCCTTGTCGTCTGGCGTGTCTCTCTGCGTTGTGTAGTGGAGTTGTGGTCATGCATGCTCCTCATGTTCGTCCCGCGGTGCTTGTGTGTGCGGTGTGTGTGCGTGTCTCTCTCGTTTGTGTGATTTGTGTTGTGCCCGTATCTCTCGCGTTGTGTGTCCGGTGTGTCTGCTCTGTCTCCTGTCGTTGGCTGTGGTGCGTCTGTGTGCGTGTCTCTCGGTTGTGTGTTCGTTCTGCTGTCGTCGTTGTCGTCTGCCTGTCTCATTCGTTGTGGTGTGAGATGTCTCTCGGCTTTGTGATTGTCCGTTGTGGTCTGCGTGTAATCTCCGTTGTGTGTGCGTTGTGTCTCGCGTGTCTCTGTTCGTTGTGTGCGTGCTTGTGGTCGTGGTGTTCTCCTCGATTTTGTCTGCGGTGTCTCCTCGCGTTTGTGTGTCCGTTGGTCTGCGTGCTCTCTTGTCTTGTGGTGTGCGTTGGTTTGTGGCGCGTCTCTCGAGTTGTGGTGTCGTTGTGTGTCCCCGTTTGTGTCTGCGTTTCTCGTCGTCTTTTCGTGTGCGTGTCTCTCAGCGTTGTGTGTCGGTTAGTGTCTGTCGTGTCCCCGGCTCCCGTTGTGTGTGCGTTTGTCTGGCGTTCTCTGTCTTGTTTGTGCGTTTCCTGTGTGTGCTGTTCTCTCGCGTTGTGTGTGCGTTTGCGTTTTTCCTGCCTGTCTCTCGCGTTTGTGTGGCCGTGTGTCTGCCGTGTCCTCTTCTCGTTCCTGTGTGTGCGTTTTGTGCGTGTCTCTCGCCGATTGTGTGTCGTTTGCATGTTGGTCCGTGTGTCTGCTTAGTCTCCTGTCTTTTGTGTGGCTTGTCCTCTGCGCGTTGGTGTGTCGTTGTGTTCAGTTGTGTCTGCGTCGTCTCCTCGCGCTTGTGTGTGCTAGTGCGTGCAGGTGATGTGTGCGTGTAATATTGACGTTGGTTACTTACCCGCTCCAGCCTCCACCCCCGAGGTAGACCCAGGGAGAGAACCCTCGTGGCGGCGCTGATACACGGCCCAGAAATTATTCATCACAAAATAAACCTCCCCGCGTTATTTCTGTTTCAGCCATCAAACTCAAGATTCACAACAAGAACAGTGTTCTGTAAATAGTGTTCACCAAATCATCACATCTCCGGGGAACATCAAACCTGTGTGTGTGTTGTGTGTCTCTGTGTGTGTGTGTGTGTGTGTGTGTGTGTGTGTGTGTGTGTGTGTGTGTGTGTTCTATATATATATATATATATATATATATATATATATATATATATATATATATAAATCTGTGTGTGTGTGTTTTTGTGTGTGTCTATATATAAAACTCAGTGTGTGTGTGTGTGTGTGTGGTTGTGTGTGTGTGTGTACACAAATCCAGTGTGTGTGTGTGTTGTGTGCATGTCATAATACATTCTCTCTCTCTCCTCTCTCTCTCTCTCTCTCTCTCTCTATATATAATCTATATATATCTATATATATAAATCTGTGTTTGAGTCTATATATATATGATATATGGGTGTGTGTTGTGTGTGTGTGTGTGTGTGTGTGTGTTGTGTAAAAATCAGTGTGTGTGTCTGTGTGCAGTCTAAATACATTATCCTCCCTCTCCCTCCCTCTCTCTCTCTCTTTCTTCTCTTTCTCTCTCTCTCTCTCCCATCTCTCTCTCTTATATATATATCTATGTGTGTGTTGTGTGTGTGTGTGTGTGTGTGTGTGTGTGTGTGTGTGGTGTGTGTTGTGTGAAAATCATGTGTGTCAGTGTGCATGTTATATATTTATCTCTCCTCTCGCCTCTCTCTCTTCCCTCTCTCCCCTCTCTTCTCTCTCTCCTCCTCTCCGCTCCCTCCATCTCGGTCTCTCTCTCTCTCTTCCTCCAATATAGATATAGGAGATATATATTATATATATAGTGGTGTGTGTGTGTTTGTATGCATATAATGTATATATATATATATATATATATGTGTGTGTGTGTAGTGTGTATATGTATATATCATATATATATATTATATATATATATTATATATATTATATATATATATATATATATATAGACTCTCTATATTGGTTTTTGTGTTTTTTTTTTGGGGGGTGTGTGTGTGTTTGTTTTTTTTGTCCAAAAGACAAATAGAAAGGTGGAAAATAGAAACTACAAACTGAAAAATGTCATTATTTTGCGCGATAATTGTTCAGTTTTTATTATGATAAAAATACCTTAAAGGAGAATAAAATATTTAAGATTGTTGTAAAATACTTTGTTGTCATTTGTTTTGATACGTTTGTTATTTTGGCAAAATATTTTCACAAACAATTATTGTGTTTATTTATTTCATTTCAGATTAACATTCCTTTACTATATTAAAATCCTGAATATTCTGATTTCTGGACAGAATTTTCCTTTTATATATATATATATATATATATATCTATATATATATATATATATATATATATATATATATATATATATATATATATATATATATATATATATATATCTATATATCTATATATATGAATGTGTGTGTCATTGTTTATCTCTTTTTTTTAAATTGTATTCATGACTTTTGTACTGCTTTTTAATCGCGTCCGGCCGTGCTTTTGTTTTCCAGACCCCGGTGTTGTTGACGCCGAGTCCCCTCCCGTCCACCATCCACTTCTGGAGCACGCTGAGTCCCATCGCCCCGCGCAGTCCTGCCAAGCTCTCCTTCCAGGTGAGAATTCCCCTCCTGTCTTCCGTTTTTCCAGCTTCCCAGCACGGCCTCTCCGAACCATCTGCTGCCTCTCGGCGTCCTGCCTTGTTACCCAGCCGAAGATCCGCACGAAACACCCCCCCGCGCCCCCCTTCTCTCCGGTCCCGGCGCGAGTCTGCAGACCGGGACGCACTCGTATCCGTTTCTCCTACACGCAAATAAGCAAAGTTTTATGTGCTTTTTTTTTATTAACCTTAATCTGGAATCCTGACATGTAGAGGGGTTTTTAAAACACCACACTGCTCCCTCTGCTGGATGTGTCTGGTATGATGCTTTAATTATTCAAAACAATTCATTCATTCATTCATCTACTACTAGCGCTTTATCCGATCTTCCCTCGGGTCACGGGGAGTCTGTGTCTATCTCAGGCGTCTATGGGCATTAATGCAGGATACACCCTGGATGGAATGCCAACCCATCGCAGGGCACACACACACACACACAATCACACACTAGGGACAATTTTCCAAGGTGCCAATCAACCTACCGTGCATGTTTTTGGACCGGGGGAGGAAACCGGAGAACCCGGAGAAAAAAACCCCCTGAGACACACGGGGAGAACATGCACAAACTCCACACACACATGGCCGAGACGGGAATCGAACCCGGATCCTGGCGGTGTGAGGCGAACGTGCTAACCACTACGCCACCGTGCCCCACTTATTCAAAACAATTATCATTTTTAATTATAACTAGATAATAATCCAATTTATGGAGATTAAAACTCGTTGAATGTAATGAATGAAATGTTGGCGTTGAGTTTGAGGTTCCCTGCTGAGTTCGGTCCCCCCAGCCCCCCTCCCCCCGAGCACTTTTTTTCCTTCAACAATGTCACCACTGGCTCGCTCGTTATAGGGAATTTACTAAACATTTAATAAACAATAACATTTTCACTCATTTGGTGGTTAATCAGCGCCGATAATTAGTTGCTGAAATTATCAACTAAAATACACACTGATAGTTTTTCCGGGTCGCGTCGTGCAGTACAACAGAGCAATCAATGACATCACAAGCAAAACAAACAAAACAAGTGAGGAAAAAAAACATTGGGTCTTGGTTTTAATTTACTAATGAACTAATACAAAAAAAAACGTAAACTAATACTAAAAAAATGTTAATTTAATTAAATGTTTTTATTTTACATTTTTTTTCTTTTTTAAATTAATTTTAAAAAGTTTACAAAGATAACTGGTGACAGTGTGTGCACACACTGCCCCCTATAGACCAACACTCGGTATGTTAATATGAAATATGTGTTTTTATTTTATTTTGTTTTTATTTTAATTCATTTTCGTGACTTTGTTCATTTTGAATGCGTCTTTTTATTATGTTACTAATGTTACTGGTAATACAAGTTATATATATATATATATATATATATATATATATATATATATATATACTGGTACATTTATACACTCCCTATCTCCATAAAATCACATTGAGAAAATGTTAAAAGTGCGTTTTAAATAAAACTGAATTAAATTAAATTGAGTTTTACAAGATTGAGCTTAACACAATAATGCTTTTTTAAATGGAAAATAAAAAAAAGTTAAAATAAAAACGGTATATTAGTGATTACCGACATTTTGACATTCGATACGAAACGTAGATTAAACCCAACGATAACGGAATAAAGAGATATAAAAAGATAGCAGAAATTGAATATTGGATCTTTGTTTTAATGTATTAATAAACAACCAACCTTCGCTAATAAATAAAATAAACGACTACTAATAATATTTTTAATAAATATTAATAAATAAAAAATCAAATAAACCTAAAAACAAATAATACATTGTCATTTTTGCAAAGTTTCATTCCTTCACCTTTTCGAGAGAGTCGGAGTGAATCCTAGAGGAAAAACACACGTTGCACACACACACACACACACACACACACACACACACTGCCCCCTATAGTCTAACAATGGGACCTACATCCGTCATTTTTAAGTATGCACGGTACAAATAAAATGAGTAATCGTATCGTTTTTAAAAGCAGGGTATCGCGATACATTAATAGTCCCGGTATATCGTGCAGCACTATAGTATATAATACACACCGATTAAATGTAGTACATAATATATCTTATTTATTGTTTAGACATAATATATCTTACTTTATTGACAAAGCAACACAGTAAGAGTTAATTGTATCTAAGATATTTCCATAACCCCGCCCCCTTTTCCACCAACTAGCACATAATAAACCACACTGCCAGTGCAAAAGTATGTGGACACGTGACTATTGGTTTAATAGAGTTTTAATAGCTGTGGCGCAGGAGCATCGTCGTGCTTTGTGCACAGGAGGAGCATCGTCATGCCGGGACAGGTTTGGGTTTCTCCGTGACTGAGGCGATTACACTTTGACGAGGTGAAGAACGAGTGTTTGTCGCAGCTTTAGCGTAAGTGCGAACAGGAAGCGACGCGTCTGGCGAATGTTCCGAGGTTAAAATTAACTCCAAACTGCTGAAACGTGCGACGTGCGAATGCAGGAGACGTTAATAAACAGTGAGTGCTTCACGTAGATAATAAACAAATAAATAACATTTATTTACACTAGTGACGTCACGATACCAATATATTGACTTCGATACGATAACTGGATTAAATATCATGATACCAATAACGAATCGATACCATGACACACACAAAAAAAAACAATAGACATTGACTTTGTTTTTATTTACTAATAAACACCCAGGGTTTGCTGAATAAACTGTTTAAACTAAAAATAGATGAATCAATTGTTTTTAATTTAATAATAATAATAATAATAATAATAAATTTGAATGAATAAAAATTTTATAATACAAAAAAATAAATAATACATTTGAATAAATAAAAATGTAATAATAATAATATATAATAAAAATAATATATATTTTAAGTTTACAAAGTTTCATAGTTTCATTAGAGTGCATCCGAGAGAAAAAAGTTAACCGACACTCACAGTGTGTGCACACACTGCCCCCTATAGTCCAACACTCGGAATTACAGTATAATAAGTACCGGTATTAATTAAATCAATTAAATTTCAATAATTAAATATTAATTAAATCGAAGAATGAAGAATAAAAATAAATGAATTATGATTTTGATTTTGGTATTTTTGTGCTGTTTTTTAAAATGAATATTATTATTTCTCTGATTGCCAGGTGTTTATTTTCCTCCCACCCAAAAAACCAATAATAATAATAATAATAATAATAATAATAGATATTTTTCTAATTTCTACGATATTTTTTTTTTTTAATCGTATAATGACTTTATATTTACGACAATTGTGCAAATTGTGCAACTATTTAATTTTTTCGCGGTTTTTTGTTATTTGTATATTTTTGTGTATTATCCAGACGCCACAAATGCATAATTCATAATAATAATAATAATAAACAATAAAGCCATGTTGCTTTATTAGGCTTCATAGGCGAAATGTGTTTATAATACAATGTATGTACACTGATGTTTTAAAAGATTGTAATCTCAATTAAATATGACAAGTGATTTTGAGAGTGATTGATGTTGTTGTTGTTGTTGTTGTTGTTGTTGTTACAGTTCCCCTCTAACGGGAGTAATCAGATCCACATCCCGGCGCTGAGTGTAGACGGCCTGTCCACTCCCGTCGTCCTGTCCCCGGGCCCTCAGAAGCCGTAGCCGGTAGACGAGGCGTATAACGCAGCCGCGGCCTACTCCGCAGTCTGTCTCAGCGTCGGTGGGGATCGGGTTACGCCCCCCCCCCCCCCCCCCCCCCCCCCCTCCTCGGGCCGGCCGTGTGATTGGCTGAAAACAGGAACGTCTCGCTTTCCTCGGACTACACGCTGCCAAGTGTTTCTTACGTTGGGAAAAAAACGTATCCATATAAAATATTTCCATTTTTCACCACAGATATTTTTTCTACCCTCGTTGTTTGTTTTTGTTTTTGTTTTTGTTTTTCCAGATTGTACCTCATTCCTCTGGAAAAAAACACTTTTCTTCAGACTTTCCTTGTTTCGTTAACAAGGGCGTGAAAGTGAATTACATCACACAACCGCCAGGGGGCAGCAAACACACACTTTCTGATTTTTTATTGTTTTTTTTATTTTCCTTTTTAAAAGACTTGTAAAAAAAATATATACGTTTTTTTTTCCGCCCATGATTGACTTCATGGATGTTTTTCTTCTTTTTTTTTGTTGCTAAAGTGGCATTTAATTCTTGTGGAATGAAAAGGCCATCTGTAGGGATTACAGAAGCGGAAAACGGGAAGAAAAGACGCGAGACCTGCCGGATTAACGACTCCTCGTCACGACGCCGAATGTATACCTGTTTTTGTTTTTGTTTTTGTTTTTTTTTCCTTTTTAATGTCATTTCTGCTTCGTTTTTTAAACTCCCATTCCACTACTATATATATATATTGTTTTCAGTCGCCGCTTTTATGTTCAATAACCAGTTTATTTTGGGGAAAAAAAAGCCAGAGGAGACCAAAGACCAGCAATTTGTACTGAATTTAATCTTTGTATGTGCTGCACATCTCTCTCTCTCTCTCTCTCTCTCTCTCTCTCTCTCTCTCTCTCTCTGCTCTCTCTCTCTCTCTCTCTCTCTCTCTCTCTCTCTCTCTCTCTCTCTCTCTCTCTCTCTCTCTCTCTCGCTCGCTCTCTCTCTCGCTCTCTCTATTCTGTCTGGTTTTCTCACTTTGTCTCCGTCGGTGTCGGTATATTTATCACATAAAAGGGCTACAGGAATTCATCACACTACCAAAAACTTCAGCACAGCGGTTGGAGTTTCCAAATATCTGGCAACCGTCATTTACTATTCATTCTCTCTATCTCTCTCTCTCTCTCTCTCTCTCTCTCTCCTCTTCTCTCTCTCTCTCTCTCTTTCTCTTTATATATATATATATATGTATATATATGTGTGTATATGACACACACACACACACATTATTTATTCCTTGTCCTGATTTGGGTGTCGATGCATCTTTTCCGCATCTTTTCATCAGGATTATTTTTAACGCGAATCTCGTCCACACCTCGAAACTGTGAAACGTGTTTTTGTTTTTTTTCTCGTAATTGAACGACAGATGTGTGTGTGTGTGTGTGTGTGTGTGTGTGTGTGTGTGTGTGTAATTGTGTGTGTGTGTGTGTGTAAGTGCGACGTTTCATTTCTCCAGCGTTTCCCATCGAAGCACAACGCCGTCCTGGTTCACCGCGTTCGCCAGCGTCGTGTTTTTTGTCTGTTCCGCTGTGATACAGCGCCCCCTGGAGGAGGACTGCAGGTTAAAGGCCTTGTGTACCAGTTTTGGCGATAGCGTGGCGTATACCTCTGATCTTTTTCTTTTTTCTTTTTTTTCTTCATCACCGCCCGACTGAAATATTTCCCACTCGATTGGAATTCATCCGAAAGCGTGGAATGGGATTTTCACACAAACGAACCTTTTTTCTACGTCTAACGTATTCCCGATTCCGTCGCCGCAGATCGAACGAACGCGCAGCTTTATTCGTTTTTTATTACGCATTAACCAAATACACGTTTGTATCCGAAATGTCACGTTTGTTCAAAAAACGAAAAGATGAAATCGATAATTGCCGAATAGAAATTGCACGGTTGGCTCGGGCGCGGTCGCGCTGCAGGAGGAACAGCAGGCCGCGGTACGCATCGCTTCGCACGTCGAGTTGCACAATCACGACGTTTTTTTTTTTGACAGAAACGGTTGAACCGATTTTGACTGTTAAAAAAAAAAAAAACCTGATTTCATTTATTTTCCTCCTTTTTTTTTTGTCGTTTGTGTGGAGTTTAAACGGCACTTTTCACCACGCTGAAGAGAAACATTCCAGAACAAAAAAAAAAAAACGCCATCACGACGCAAAAGCACTTTGGAACGTCACAAATTGGCCTTTTGTTTCCACCAATGCACAAAAATGTGGGCGTGGCTTCGCCGGATATACAAATTATTCAGAAGACGTAAAGCACAAGTACGACTTTTAATAAGTGACGTAACACAAACCCAGTTTTATGTGGAACCGCATTCCAATAATACAAAAAAAAAAAACACACCTCCGGCTAGCTACACTGTGTGGTCAGAAGTATTGGGACAGCCCTCCCTTTTGCAATCACATATAGTGTCTCATATACTGTGTTTTATTTTATTAAATCACATTTTTATTTTATTTTCTTACATTTATTTTTTTTAGTTTTTTTTTGGTTTATTAACTTACATTTTTATTTTATTAATTAGTTCATTTTATATATTTTTTTATTTTATTAATTTACATTTTTATTTTATTTTGTTACATTTCTTTTCTTTAATAAATATTTTTTTTTGTTTTATCAAGTTACATTTTTATTGTATTTTATTAATTTGTTCATTTTATATATTTTTTTATTTTATTAATTTACATTTTTATTTTACTTTGTTACATTTTTTTTCTTTAATAAATATTTTTTTTTTTCATTAAGTTACATTTTTATTTAATTTTATTAATTTGTTTATTTTATATATATATATATATATATATATATATATTTTTTTTTTTTTTTAATTAATTTAGATTTTTTTTTATTTTACTTTTGTTACATTTCTTTTCTTTAATAAATAACTTTTTTTGTTTTATTAAGTTACATTTTTATTTTATTTTATTAATTTGTACATTTTATATTTATTTTTTAATTTAATTTTATTAAATTACATTTTTATTTTATTTTGTTACATTTCTTTTCTTTAATAGTTTTTTTTGTTTTATTAAGTTACATTTTTATTTTATCAATTTGTTCATTTTCTATTTTTTATTTTATTTCAATTACATTTTAATTTTTTAATTTGATTTTTTTTTTATTTAGTAAATGGCTATTTTTTTTTATTAGTCATTATTTTATTGTATTGCTTTCTTATTTTTATTTTCCCAATAACGTTGCTTTTTTTCTTTTATTAAATTCCATTTGTCTTTTTTTTTTTTATCAATTTATTACAATTTCTAAATATTTTATAAATTATTTTATATATTTTATACATTTTTTTTATTGAATTAAAATGCTTTTTTTTGTTTGATTTGACTCGATTGAATTTGTTTATTTTGTTAAATGACACTTTTATTTGATTACATTTGTATTTTATTTTACAGAATGAAAGCACTATTTTCCCGCCTCGTTGCGCTTCGTCTCCGTGTGTTTGTGACTTTACAGATTGTTTGTATTGACGTGTCGAAGGCGACGCTCCTCTGGAACTAAAGTTTGTTTGTTTGTTTTTTTCCTTTGGTTCTCACGGTTTGATTATGTTTTTGTTTGTTGTTTTGAAAAACACGACGCACCTCACGAGCAGATTTTGTACTGAAGCCATGTCCTGGATGGGTTTTGTGATTAGTACTGTTGGCGTACACACACTGATACCTTTAGCCATCCGGACGGTGGCGATTCGGGGGGAAAAAAAAGCCATTTTGCATAAAAAAGAAAACAAAAAAACACCGTTCCGTTCTTTTCACCGCTTTTCACCCGATCGCAATATTCGATTCGACTTTTTTAATCGTGGCTGTTTTCCTCCGCGGTCGACGCACGGTTCGGTCGCCGGAACGCCGCGGGATTATGAGTACGGGGGGGGAAAGCGCCGGAGGGAGATCCCGCCCGCTTGCATCGTGTTTGTTTTTTGTTTGTTTGTTTGTTTTTTTCGCTCGACTGATCTCCGAAGAGTCACGTTTATCGTCACGTTTATCGATACTCGGAAATCGGCCTTCGCGTCGTTAAAGAAGAAAAAGCCATAACTCTTAACATCGTCCCGAAAGCCAGGATTATTGCGTCGTTTTTGTTTGTTTGTTTGTTTGTTTGTTTGTTTTCCCCCCCGGTACGAGTCTGGACGATTCTTCATCGCTCGACTGATCTTTTCCTCTCTTGTGCGTGAATTTGCTTGTGAATTTTCTCGACGGGAAGGAAAAGTTTTCCAGGAGGCGAGAGGAACAGCTACGGATCTGTTTTCTTTTTGCCCCACTTGTAGAAAAACTTCACGGAGGAGAAAGACAAAAAAAAAGAAAAGAAAGGAAAGGAGGCAGTGAGATATTCTTGGAAAAGGTTAGCAGTGCTGTTCTGCTTTGTAAATGCTGCTCTTCACTGCTGTGGTTTTGTGTTCCAACCCCCCCCCCCCCCCCCCCCAAACACCTGAAGGACCTCAGGTCCAACCCCACAATCCACTCTCACATCTTCATTCTGATCTAGAACTGTCCCGAGCTGATCACATTACCCGTCCAGTCCAACGCTCCGGCTGTTCCTTGAGCTGATCAGGTTTTGTTCAGCTGTGATCGAGTTGATTCGATTGGGTCTGGCTTGATTTGAGTAGATCGGAATTGATGTAGTCGTTTGAGCTGATCGCCTGATGCCAGAACCTGCCCGGGGTTTTTTTTTTTTTTTGGCTATGGCTGCTTTTCAGCTGATCACATTTTGTCTGGCTGATCAGGATTCGTTCGGCTGATTAGATTGTGTTAGCTGATTGATAAAAGTTAAATCGGCGAGGCAGAACACAATAAGCTCGAACAGCCAATTGTCTTCTGCTTTGCTGATGAAGTTTGATCCAGCCGGTTGAGCCGATCAGATTTTGATCTGGCTGATTGCGTAGATCCAATTTCTTTTGTCTGGCTGATCGCTTAGACCAGATTTTGTCTGGTTGATTGCACAGACACGGTTTTATTCGGCTGATCACAAAGACCAGATCTGGCTGATCGCGTAGACCAGATTTTTTGCCTGGCTGATCGCGTAAACCAGATTTTGTATGGATGATTGCGTAGATCCGATTTTGCTTGATTAATCGTGTAGACCAGAATTTTTTTGTCTGGCTAATTGCATAGACCAGATTTTGTTCGGATTATCCCAGAGTCCCGATTTTGTTTGGCTGATCGCGTAGACGCGGTTTTGTTTGGCTGATCGCGTAGACACGGTTTTGTTTGGCTGATCGCGTAGACACGGTTTTGTTTGGCTGATCGCGTAGACACGGTTTTGTTTGGCTGATCGCGTAGACGCGGCTTTGTTTGGCTGATCGCGTAGACGCGGTTTCGTTTGTTTGGCTGTTTGGCTGATCGCGTAGACGCGGTTTTGTTTGGCTGATCGCGTAGACGCGGTTTTGTTTGGCTGATCGCGTAGACGCGGTTTTGTTTGGCTGATCGCGTAGACGCGGTTTTGTTTGGCTGATCGCATAGACGCGGTTTTGTTTGGCTGATCGCGTAGACGCGGCTTTGTTTGGCTGATCACATAGTTTTGTTTGGCTGAGACGCGGTTTTGTTTGGCTGATCGCGTAGACGCGGTTTTGTTTGGCTGATCGCGTAGACGCGGCTTTGTTTGGCTGATCACGTAGATGCGGTTTTGTTTGGCTGATCGCGTAGACACGGTTTTGTTTGGCTGATCGCGTAGACACGGTTTTGTTTGGCTGATCACATAGACAAGGTTTTTTTGAGGCTGATCACATAGACGCGTTTTTTTTGTGGCTGATCATGTAAGCACTTTTTTTTTGTCCAGATGATCGTGTAAACTCGATTTTGTGTGGCTGATCGTATAGACTCGGTTTTGTTTAGCTGATCAGCTTTTCTCTACCTGATCGAATGAATCCGACCCCCCCCCGCCCCCCCTGCCTGCTGTTTAAGCTGATCAGGTTGCATTCAGCCAGCTGATCGGACTTTGTTCAGCTCGATCAAACGTCGTCCGAGTCTTAACCGGCTCTTCATTTCCAGCTCCTCCCCTGATCGAAGTTTAAATCGGCAGCACTTTAACTCGTCTGTACGCGGTGAATGTAAACGAACGCGACTTCATCCCACGTCAGCAGACGACTATCAAGTCGGGATTTGGGGTCGGAACTCAAGCCCCACTGAATGCCCCCCCCCCTCTCTAGCCCCGCCCCCTCCTCCTCCTCCTCCATACCTGAATACAATCGATGCTGTAAATCTTGACGCTATGACGACTGTTGACGCGTTTCTTGTCTCTGCAACCACGTTAGAAAGAAAACGGCCTTAATATCGTTACAGATTCCTAACGTAGTCCATGCAGCACTTTAGGCTCCATAATGACATCATCATAGGTTTTGGGGTTTTTTTTTTTTTTTTGGCTTTTAAAAAGGAATCGTCTTTCAGTCACGTTTGTACAGAATCGTTCTGATTTGGGGAAGAAAAAAAAAAATAGTAAATTTGTTTGTTTTTTTTTTTTTTGTTTGTTTTTTTCCCCAGTTTTGTTCGATTTCGAAGCAAAATCGTGCAAAAAAAAATGTGTGCTTGTGCACGTTTGAATTGTGCAACGTTGTTACCAGCATGCGCTTAATGTCGTAGTCAAGTTCTACTTTTATGCAAGTGGGCGCATGTGTTCGACACACACCACACACACACACACCACACACCACATTTATATATATATATATATATATATATATATATATATATATATATATATATATATATATATATACACTATATATATACACACACATATATACACACACATATATACACACACATATATATACAAAAAGCCATTTGCTGAATAGTTGGTGTGTAAACGGCAGTCCTGCAGGTCTGGGACCGAGTGTGTTGTTGTTGTTGTTGATGTTGTTGTTGTTTATTATGGGATTGAAAGTATCAGGTTGTTTGTACGTGATTTAAATACCAGCAAAGTTTCGTAGAGCGAGAATTAACGTAGACCTGCTTTTCTTTTTCTTTTTTTTTCGGGGGAGGAGGGGGGGGGTTACGCTTTTCTTTTCCCTCTCTCTTTCTCTCGGGGTATCAGAACTGAATTGTGGTTGGCTCAAAACTGTTAAAAACTTTTATATACGTTGAAAAAAAAAGGGGGAAAAAAAATAAAAGGAAATTGTCTTGTAAGAAAAACAAACAAACAAACAAACAAAAACAAAGT
>JACRUU010000020.1:15602391-15619891 GCA_030449085.1 Kryptopterus vitreolus
TGAGTTGGAGAGAGAGAGAGAGAGAGAGAGAGAGAGAGAGAGAGAGAGAGAGAGATCTCGGAGGCGATGTGCTGAGCCAGACGTTTTTATCCTCGCATGCTGTAACTCATGCTGAAATATTCATAAGTGAAGTCAGGACTGGAAATAGGACTGGAGAGCGCTTGTGTAGGACTCGCTGTGCTTCAGGATTTTTTTTTCTCCTCCTCCTTTTCCCCTTTTCCCTCTTTCCTTTTGTACTTTTGTCTCTCCGCCACAGCATTGTCCTGAATCCCAACGACCTATTTGATCAATGTCACGCCCTAACGAGCCGGCGGGGACGCGGCGGCGCCACACGCCGCACTGACACTTCATTAGGAGTTATGGCTTCGGCACGGAGGCCTCGTAACTGCTTCCTGCGTTTCTCCTTTCTCGCTCTGTTCAGTTCCGCCCAGTGACTACACTGCGTTTAAACACAGATACATAAAAGCAGGACAGTAATGTTATATAGAAAATACAACAGTACACACACACACACACACACACACACACACACACACACACACTGTATAAATATTACAGATGTGCATTTCCAGGAATGAGGCCGATGCGATGCGAATGACCGCCGATGCAAAACATGAAATATACATTTGCAGCAGATACCAGTGATCCGATTCACCGCGTTACCACAACCGGCATTCCAATCCAATCCAATCCAGTCCAATCCAATCCAATCCAATCCAATCCAATCCAGTTCATTGGGAAAAATACGACACACTGCAATTCACTACAGTACAGAGAATTCACTTCTATTTCTTCAGTTTAGACATGCAGCAATTTTACTAATTATTATTATTATTATTATTATTATTATTCATAGATTTTTATGTGGTAGTAGTACTGTAGTAGTGGTATTATTTTTATTTATTATTATTATTATTATTATTATTATTATTACTAGTATTATTTACTAGTATTATTATTATTAATAGATTTTAGTAGGTATTATTCGGTGGTAGTAGTACTGTAGTAGTGGTATTATTTTTATTAGTATTATTTTTATTATTATTATTATTATTATTACTAGTATTATTATTATTAGTAGATTTTTATGTGGTAGTAGTACTGTAGTAGTGGTATTTTTTTATTAATTTTATTATTATTATTACTTATTACTAGTATTATATTAGTAGTATTTTTATGTGGTATTATTACTGTAGTAGTGGTATATTTTTATTATTTATTATTATTATTATTATTATTATTATAGTATTATTAGTATTATTTTATTTCGGTATAGTATTATTAGTAGTGGTATTATTTTTATTATTATTATTATTATTATTATTATTATTTATTAGTAGTTGTCTTTATTATATATTATTCTTTTAGTAGTAGTTTTAGTGTGGTAGTAATATTTTATTAGTAGTGGTATTATTTATTATTATTTTATTATTTTATTATTACTTATTTTCTTATTATTATTAGTAGTAGATTTTTATTGTTGGTAGTATTACTGTAGTAGTGGTATTATTTTTTATTAGTTATTATTATTTATTATTATTATTATTATTATTATTCTTATTATTAGTATAGAGTTAGCTTATTACTGTTTAGTTAGTTATTAGTATTATTATTAGTAGTAGATTTTTAGCTGGTAGTAGTACTGTAGTAGTGGTATTATTTTTATTAGTATTATTATTATTATTATTATTATTATTTATTATTATTATTATTATTATTATTTTTATTATTATTATTATTATTTTATTAGTAGTATTAGTGGTATTATTTTTATTATTATATTATTATTTAATTTAATTTTTTTTTTTAGTATTACTAGATATTAGATTCTTCTTCTTATTAATAATAATAATAATGATTATTATTATTATTATTTTTTTACTAGTGGTAGTATTTGTAGTGGTAGTAGTAGTAGTGTTATTATTATTATTAGTAGTAGTAGTAGCGTTTTAGTGGTAGTAGTAGTGGTATTAGTATTCTTTCTTTCTTTCTTTCTTTCTTTCATCACGATAGACAGCTTAGTATAAGTAAGTAAATAAATAAATCAATCAAACGTGGGTAGTATAAATCACCTTTCTTTTTTCTTTCTTTCCTTCTTTCATTCACCCTGATAGAGAGCTCAGTATAAGTATTTAAGTAAATAAATAAATAAAACACAATCACCTTTTCTTTTCTGTCTGTTTTCTTTCTTTCTTTCTTTCCTTTACCCTGATAGAGAGCTCAGTATAAGTATTTAAGTAAATAAATAAATAAAAACAAATCAATCACTAATTCAAATTTCACTTTCCTTTCTTCTTTCTTTCCTTTTCTTTCTTTCTTTTTCTTCTTTCTTTCTTTTTCTTTTTCTTTCTTTCTCTTTCTTTCCTGACCCTGATAGAGAGCTCAGTATAAGTATTTAAGTAAAATAAATAAATAAACAAATTCACCTTTTTCTTTCTTTTTTCTTTCTTTCTTTTCTTTCTTTTCTTCTTTTTCGTCTTTCTTTTTTCTTTTTCTTTCTTTTCTTTCTTTTTTTTCTCTTTCTTTCTTTCTTTCTTTCCTTTACCCTGATAGAGAGCTCAGTATAAGTATTTAAGTAAATAAATAAATAAACAAATCACCTTTTCTTTCTGTCTTTCTTTCTTTCTTTCCTTCATCCTGATAGAGAGCTCAGTATAAGTATTTAAGTAAATAAATAAATAAACAAATCAACCTTTTTCTTTCTTTTTTCTCTTTTCCTTTCTTTCCTTTCTTTTCTTTCTTTCTTTCTTTCTTCTTTTTTTTCTTTCTTTCTTTCTTTTTCTTTCTTCTTTCTCTTTCTTTGTCTTTTTTCTTTTCCCTCTTTTCTTTCCCTTTCCTCCTTCTTTCTCACCCTGATAGAGAGCTCAGTATAAGTATTTAAGTAAATAAATAAATAAACAAATCACCTTTTCTTTCTGTCTTTCTTTCTTTCTTTCCTTCACCCTGATAGAGAGCTCAGTATAAGTATGTAAATAAATACAAGTAAATAAAGTAGTAAAATGGAGAATAGTAAATGGCAATGTTTCCTGGTTAAAAAAAAATCCTCCTGACGCTGATAGAATGCGGAGATTACACTCCGGGTCTGATCTCATGCACACGTCACCGTCTCCCCACTCACACTGAGATCAGATCACTGTCAGTGCAGCAGGACTCAGATCAGCACTTTCACTCTTTCATCTCCTGTTATGGAATTGAGAGGACGCTGGAGATTATATAAGTGCATGACCAAGTCAGCATCATTATTATTATTATTATTATTATTATTATTATTATTATTATTATTATTATATTATATTATTACATCATGTGCTGTGAGTCAGTGCTTTTCCCCGTAGTCTGGATCAATACATCTGATCCATTACATCTCTATAAGCACAACAACAACAGCAAAATAGGCAACGTCATGTTGATGGAAGCGTTTAAAGCATAAATTTAATTATTAAAAAAAAGCACTTTCTTAATTATATATTCCTCTTTTTAATAATCATTTAATTGAAAAAAAAAACACAAATTTTAGTTTAAAAAAAAGCCGATTTTTATAGTTTAAACCTATAAAAAAAGAAGTGTTATTATTATTGTTATAATAACGTATATTTATTGTATAATGCTGGTCTTTGTGTGTGAGAGAATGTTTATGCTGTTGTTAATTATGCTAATCGCTTGTTTGTTGTATAATTACGGAGTGTAATGAACCCTGTCTGGACTGTCTGGACACCTCGTTCCAGCTCCAGCAGCGACGCGTCTGTGACCAATCACATGTTCCTGCTTTATTCAAGATTATTAGTGTGTGTGTGTGAGTGTCTGTGTGTTGTGTGTGTGTGTGTGTGTGTGTGTCCTGCGATGGGTTGGCATTCCATCCAGGGTGTATCCTGCCTTAATGCCCATAGACGCCTGAGATAGTCACAGACTCCCCGTGACCCGAGGGAAGATCGGATAAAGCGCTAGAAGATGAATGAATGAATGAATATATGAATGAGTGTGTGTGTGTGTGTGTGTGTGTTTGTGTGTGTTTGTCGTTGATGGGTTGGCATTCCATCCAGGGTGTATCCTGCCTTAATGCCCATAGACGCCTGAGATAGACACAGACTCCCCGTGTCCCGAGGGAAGATCGGATAAAGCGCTAGAAGACGAATGAATGAATGAATGAATGAATGAATGAATGTTACTCCATCTTGTACTACTGATTCCGGAATTTCGGGAAATCTTCGACATTCCGGCCCCAAAGAGAATGAATGGGGAAATTTCACGCTCCCCTGTTCGGCTTGTGTTCGCCCCAAAATGCACATGGGACATATCCACTCGTAGGTGAGATGGAGTCGGGAACATATAACTGCTGCATGGCGTCACGTGGGCGCAAACGTGAAAAATCTGCTAAATGGCGAAACTCGGACACAGGGTCATGTGACATGTCTAAACGCTCGGCACATCGAAGGGAGTAGGACGCTGGATAATTTGATGTCGTTGCGGGCGTCACTGGCCCCGCCCCCTCGCGTTTTTGGTGTCTAAACCCTCGTTTCTCCGAACGAGCTAGCATTTCGAAGTCAACGCTCAAATATTAAAGGGACCAGGCTGTAAGGGGGTCGAACCCGGAACTGCAGTTCACTCACATTTTCTTCAGGAAATTTCCCATGTCTATTTTTTTACAAATCAAACAACACAGTTTCTTTTTTTCCCCTCTCACTTTAATTGCCGCTTTACTCTTTTTGCCTGATGTGCTGAGATAATTAAAGGCACAGAAACACACCCGCTGCTCTGCACAGTTTGAAGTTTTCCCTTCGCCCACATCTGACTCGCATCTGATTCATCTCATTGCGGCCTCGATCGTTAGCGGATCAGTGGGATCAGGTGCGTTTGCAGTCGGGGATCGTTCCAAACTCCTGCAGGACTCCGAGGTCGAAGGCGTTACGGCGACCGATTTCTTTGGTGGTTTTCCTTACATTGTGGAGAGCTGAAGGATATCACTTAGGACTGTCGAAGTTATTAACGCAAAATTGACTTTAACGCCACTAACGTTGTTAAGGCGTTATAAAGCAGTGTGCATTAATATGTGAATGATCTTCTCCTTCACTCTGCGTCGTGTTGACAAATGAACGAAACAACAAAAACGAACAAATAAAGGTTCAGTGCATCCACTCACACTTCCTAAATTTCCCCCAATGACGCCCCCTAGCTGCGCATTCACAACAGGTACGATCTCCTCACTATATTAGCGTATATTACCGTATGGAACCTTACGCAAGCGCATCGCATTCCCAAATCCGTATTACTGCAATAAAGCGCATTTTTACTGAACGCAATAAAGCGCTTCCGTATAACCTAAACACCGTATCACCAGTTTATATGGAAAAGCAACCGGAACACAATTCTTAAAGGAGCCACGTCCCATATTTTACACTTCAAACCAACACTAAACAAATAACATTGTAATAAACAAGAAATTACTATTAAAAGAATCATTCATTCATCTTCTAGCGCTTTATCCGATCTTCACTCGGGTCACGGGGAGTCTGTGTCTATCTCAGGCGTCTATGGGTATTAAGGCAGGATACACCCTGGATGGAATGCCAACCCATCGCAGGACACACACACACACACACACACACATACATACACTAGGGACAATTTTCCAAGGTGCCAATCAACCTACCGTGCATGTTTTTGGACCGGGGGAGGAAACCGGAGAACCCAGAGAAAAAAACCCTGAGACACTGGGAGAACATGCACAAACTCCACACACACATGGCCGAGACGGGAATCGAACCCGGACCCTGGCGGTGTGAGGCGAACGTGCTAACCACTAAACCACCGTGCCCCCTCAAAGAATCATTTCCAGGGTAAAATAAATATTAAATAATCAATGAATGGATTAAAGGGAGAGATTTTGAGAGAAATGTATATAATTATAACATCTGTTACAGTTACTTAGAGTAACATGAAAAGTATTTATTTATGCTGTTTAGATGATATTGTAGGCACGTCTTTCAGCACCTCCCTGATCCATCCTCATGTCCTACGAAGTTCTATGCATATAGTGACTAAGCGATCTAGCGAACGTCACGAGGCGCTTAATCCGAGTTAATCACTTAAACCTTTTCTATACATCGTTTGACCTGAGAACGGAATCCATCCCTCAGATGTGTCATTAAAGATTGTAATATCTTAATTGGTCTTAATTGGGCACTTAATTATTAATTAGGTCTTTTTTTCCACTTTTAGTCTCTTATAATTGCTTATACACGCAACTTAGTGAAGACAGGAAGGTGAGAAGCTTGATGGAGGTTTTATGACACTTTATAAGACGTCGTAACAGTTGTTTCACGACCCATTTAGTGCGTCTTGTTTTGTCCCTTTACGGAGTCGCTGGAGTTATTTCTCCTCTAATGCGACGAGTATTTCATTGCCAAACATATTTAGTAAACGTTTTACGGTATATCCGAGTCTCCCAGGTCAATCCTGAGCTCAGGTTCGGCTTCTCCAGCGGGTTTCTTTGTTTGTTTTGTTTTTGTTTGTTTTTTTTCCCAATAAGTTATAGTTTAAACATATTCCAACTCCATCCTTCGTCCTAAAAAACAACCCTAAACAGAAAATGTGTCACCACAAATAAACAGCATCGTCAGAATATACAGGAATATAATCCCACAACATCCTGATGATCCGTTTTGGGTGAAGATGCTGAGATGTTGAGTGATTCCCATCAGTGGTGGTGATGTCAGAATGATAAATACATCTCTCTCTCTCTCTCTCTCTCTCTCTCTCTCTCTCTCTCTCTCTTTTTCTCAGAGAGGGTTATTCCTGGTGTATGACCTATCGATGAGGGAATCTGCGCGCGCACGCGTGTGTGTGTGTGTGTGTGTGTGTGTGTGTGGTTCGTGTTTTTGACGCAGGAGCGCCCGACCTGAGATCAGGGCCATTACGTCATCGCTGTGAGATTTAAAAAAAAAAAAACCAGAAACGAACAAAGCCCGCCTCCGGGAATCCGATTGGAGGATGTTATAAAAAGATGAAGACGCTGATTGGTTAATGATCACGGCTAAATGGGGAGACGGGGCGGGGCTTTATGGGCGCGTAGAGCGCTTCAAATAGGGCTGGAGGAAAGGACACCAGGAGAAGAGAAGAGAAGATCCGGAGATGTGAGAGAGAGAGAGAGAGAGAGAGAGAGAGAGAGAGCGACTGGAAGACGCGATTTTAATAACCGATCCTGAACCAGCGTTTTTATTTAACACACGGACCGGGGACTGAGAGAGAGGAGAGAGAGAGCGGAGAGAGAGAGAGAGAGAGAGAGAGAGAGAGAGAGAGAAAGAGAGACGGAGAGAGAGGAACAGAGGAACACAGCGGAACACCGGGAATATCCGAACCATCCGGCATCGGCTGGAGGTAGGGGCGGCACTTTCATTACATTATTCTTGCTCATACACACACACACACACACACACACACACACACACACACACACACACTTAAAGTTACCACCTATGCGATTTCTCTCATTTGCATCCCACCCCTTACAAAGCGATCTATAAATAGCATCCGTATAGTCGCATCTTGTCGTGCGCGTTTTTTGACTTCTCAGCATCAGCACTTTCAGCATCATCAACACCATCAACACCAACTCATCAGCACCATCAACACCATCAGCACCATCAGCACCATCAACACCATCAGCACCATCAACACCATCAACACCATCAGCACCATCAGCATCATCAACACCATCAACACCATCACACACACAGCAATCCATCAGCACCTTCAACATCAACACCATCAGCATCATCAACACCATCAACACCATCACACCATCAACACCATCACCATCATCACACCACACAGCATCATCAACACATCAACACCATCAGCCTCATCACATCATCATCAACACCATCAACACCATCACACCATCAGCATCATCAACACCATCAACATCATCATCAACACCATCAGCACCATCAACACCATCAACACCATCAACACCATCAACACCATCAACACATCAACATCATCACACCACATCACACATCAACATCATCAAACATCATCACATCAACACCATCCAACACCATCACCACACCATCAACACCATCAGCATCCAACACCATCAACACATCAACACCATCAACACCATCAACACCATCAGCATCATCAGCACCATCAACACCATCAGCATCATCAGCACCATCAGCATCATCAACACCATCAGCATCCATCAACACCATCAACACCATCAGCACCATCAACACCATCAACACCATCAGCACCATCAACACCATCAACACCATCAACACCATCAGCACCATCAGCATCATCAGCACTTTCAGCATCATCAACACCATCAACACCATCAACACCATCAGCACCATCAACACCATCAACACCATCAACACCATCAGCATCATCAGCACCATCAGCATCATCAGCACTTTCAGCATCATCAACACCATCAGCACCATCAGCACCATCAGCACCATCAACACCATCAACACCATCAGCACCATCAGCATCATCAGCACTTTCAGCATCATCAACACCATCAACACCATCAGCACCATCAACACCATCAACACCATCAACACCATCAACACTATCAGCACCATCAGCACCATCAACACCATCAACACCATCAACACCATCAACATCATCAACACCATCAGCACCATCAACACCATCAGCACCATCAGCACTATCAACACCATCAACAACATCAGCATCATCAGCACCATCAGCATCCTCATCCCTGTATACTTTATTTATCTTGTTGTTGTTTTTATGAACAATAACATGCACGTGTCTAATAAACAAAGCAACATCACCGCACACTTCACTGTTTCATTTGAACCAGGCCTGTAGGTGTTTACCATCCACCTGACCCACTTCATTTCAATAAATAAATAAATAAAAGGAGCCTCTTGAGCCTCCCGAAAGTCCCGTCGGAGGATTGTGAGCCTGATGTTGGTGTTACGATGGAAACATTTGCTGATTGCGTGCAGGATGTGTGTTATTACTGTACCATTAGTGTATTGTGAGTGTGTTATTGTTATTATTATTGTGTAATTCGTGTATAATTAATGTTTATTAGGATCCTGGCGGATTTTCTTCCCGTCAGAATCTTTTATTTATGGTTTTATTGCGTGACATTTGAGGGGTTTCAAAGGAAATCTTCTCTGTATTGTTCGTGTAACGTCTATAAGAGTGTATTGTAAATACACTGTGTATAACTTTTACACAATCCGTCTTATAACACTGTTATTGATGAAAGTCTCGAATCGAACCACATCTGGTAATCAAAAGCGTTCCGTGTGGAAACGTCGCAAAAGTTTGTCGTTTGGTGTCCTGATGATTTCACATCGTTTAAAACTTTACAGGAATATTTTGTATTTATGCTCTATGTTGAGTTTCCCTTCACTTATAGTAATAATAATAATTCTAGTAATAATAATAATAATTCCTCTAGCGCTTTATCCGATCTTCCCTCGGGTCACGGGGAGTCTGTGTCTATCTCAGGCGTCTATGGGCATTAAGGCAGGATACACCCTGGATGGAATGCCAACCCATCACACACACACACACACACACACACACACACACACACACACACACATTCACACACGAGGGACAATTTTCCAAGGTGCCAATCAACCTACCGTGCATGTTTTTGGACCGGGGGGAGGAAACCGGAGAACCCGGAGAAAAACCCCCTGAGGCACGGGGAGAGAACATGCACAAACTCCACACACACACATGGCCGAGACGGGAATCGAACCCGGACCCTGGCGGTGTGAGGCGAACGTGCTAACCACTAAACCACTGTGCTTCTAATAATAATAATAATAATAATAATAATATTTGTCGTTTGTTGTCCTGATGATTTTTTTTATCTATCTATCTATCTATCTATCTATCTATCTATCTATCTATCTATCTCAGCCTAATACTACCCCTGATCTGTCTGTCTGTCTGTCTATCTATCTATCTATCTATCTAATCTATCTATCTATCTATCTATATGTGCTGTCTGTCTGTCTTTGTCTGTCTGTCTAGCTGAATCTATCTATCTATCTATCTAACAATCTATCTATCTATCTATCTATCTATCTATCTAATCTATCTATCTATCTATCTGTCCTTCACTTAGTACTCAGGATTATTAAATCAGGCCATATTGAGGGAACACATCAGTGAAAAGGTCTCGAGAAGACACTACAAATTTCCTCCAGTTACACACACACACACACACCACACACACACACACACACACACACACACACACACACACACACACAGAGGTCACATTGAATCCCATTGGTTTGCTGGAACCCATGTAAAGCCAGTGAATAACGCTGATTATCTCTTCATCATGGCATCTGTTAGTGTGTGGGATATTATTAGGTACAAATGAACGTTTTATGCTCAAAATCGACGTGTTAGCAGCAGGAAAAATCGGCTGTGTTTGAATTTTTGTAGATAACGCGGTCGGAACATCTCCAAAACTGCAGTTCTTTTTGGTTTTGAAGGGGGGGGGGGGGTGTCCCGGTCTATCATCCCGGTCCGGATCTATCAATAAGTAAGATACAATAGTGAATCTCCCACATTGACACGGAGGGGGGGGGGGGGGGCGTTTGCGGTTGTGGGGGGGGGGGGGTCGGTGGGTACTGATACCCATCGTGATGAAACACACGAGCTCCTGTAGCTCAACGTGGTGAGTTCATGCTGATCACTCGGGAAAAAGAGGCCCATCACGCAGGTGGTCATAATAATGATTTGCTTATTGGATCATATATACTAACAATGATCTCATTCATACGTTTGATCAGGTCAGGGTTAAAGACCATGCTGGAATATTCCTGGTGAGATTCGAACTCACAACCTTCTGCTCAAAAGTGTAAACTTTAAACCGCTAAGCTACATAGCATGTAGTGTGTATTATCCTTGTGTAGTGTTGTGTATCTTGGTGTTACATTGTGTAGTGTATATTATCCGTTGTGTTGTGTGTTGTGTATCTTGTGTGTAGTGTATCATGGGTAGTGTGTATCTTGTTACATTGTGTAGTGTATCCTTGTTGTAGTGTTTTGTATATTGTGTGTGTATATTGTGTAGTGTTGTGTAATATTGTGTAGTGTTGTGTATCCTGGTGTACTATTGTGTTAGTGTGTATTATCCTTGTGTAGTGTTGTGTATCTTGGTGTTACATTGTGTAGTGTATATTATCCTTGTGTAGTGTTGTGTATCTTGGTGTTACATTGTGTAGTGTATATTATCCTTGTGTAGTGTTGTGTATCTTGGTGTTATATTGTGTAGTGTGTATTATCCTTGTGTGTTGTGTATTTGTGTATATTGTGTGTATATCCTATCCTTGTGTAGTGTTGTGTATCTTGGTGTTATATTGTGTAGTGTATATTGTGTAGTGTATATTATCCTTGTGTAGTGTTGTGCATCCTGGTGTTATATTGTGTAGTGTATATTATCCTTGTGTAGTGTGTATCTGGTGTATGTGTAGTGTGTATTATCCTTGTGTGTTAATATGTGCATCCTGTGTAACATTGTGTAGTGTATATTATCCTTGTGTAGTGTATAGTGTGTCATCCTTGTGTGTTGTTGGTATGTGTATTGTTGTGTAGTGTGTAGTGTATATTATCCTTGTGTAGTGTATATTATCCTTGTGTAGTGTTGTGCATCCTGGTGTAATATTGTGTAGTGTATATTATCCTTGTGTAGTGTTGTGTAATATTGTGTAGTGTTGTGTATCCTGGTGTAATATTGTGTAGTGTGTATTATCCTTGTGTAGTGTTGTGTATCCTGGTGTAATATTGTGTAGTGTATATTATCCTTGTGTAGTGTTGTGTATCCTGGTGTAACATTGTGTAGTGTATATTATCCTTGTGTAGTGTATCCTGGTGTATGTATCCTTGTGTAGTGTAATATTGTGTATATTATCCTTGTGTAGTGTTGTGTATCCTGGTGTAATATTGTTTAGTGTGTATTATCCTTGTGTAGTGTTGCATATCCTGGTGTAATATTGTGTAGTGTGTATTATCCTTGTGTAGTGTTGCGTATCCTGGTGTATATTGTGTAGTGTTGTGTATCCTTGTGTAGTGTTGTGTATCTTGGTGTTATATTGTGTAGTGTATATTATCCTTGTGTAGTGTTGTGTATCTTGGTGTTATATTGTGTAGTGTGTATTATCCTTGTGTAGTGTCGTGTATCCTGGTGTAACATTGTGTAGTGTATATTATCCTTGTGTAGTGTTGTGCATCCTGGTGTAACATTGTGTAGTGTATATTATCCTTGTGTAGTGTATATTATCCTTGTGTAGTGTTGTGCATCCTGGTGTAATATTGTGTAGTGTTGTGTATCCTGGTGTAGTATTGTGTAGTGTGTATTATCCTTGTGTAGTGTTGTGTATCATATAGTGTATATTGTGTAGTGTATATTATCCTTGTGTAGTGTTGTGCATACCTGGTGTAATATTGTGTAGTGTATATTATCCTTGTGTAGTGTTGTGTATCCTGGTGTAACATATTGTGTATGTGTAGTCCTTGTGTAGTGTTGCATATCCTGGTGTATATTGTGTATGTGTATTATCCTTGTGTAGTGTTGCATGTATCCTGGTGTAATATTGTGTATTGTGTGTGTATCCATGTGTGTGTATCCTGGTGTAATATTGTGTATAGTGTATATTATCCTTGTGTAGTGCCGTGTATTATAGTGTTGTGTATCCCAGTGTAGTGTTGTTTGTCCTAGTGTAGTCTGTATTATCCTTGTGTAGTGTTGTGTATCCTGGTATAATATTGTGTAGTGTATATTATCCTTGTGTAGTGGCAGGTATCCTGGTGTAGTTTTGTGTATTCTGGTGTAATATTGTGTAGTGTAATGTATCCTGGTGTAATATTGTGTAGTGTGTATTATCCTTGTGTAGTGTTGCGTATCCTGGTGTAATATTGTGTAGTGTCGTGTATCCTGGTGTAATATTGTGTAGTGTGTATCCTATCCTTGTGTAGTGTGGTGTAGTATTGCATATTATCCGTATATTATCCAATGTAGTGTTGTGTGTCCTTGTGTAGTGTATATTATCCCAGTGTATTGTTGTGTATTATAGTGTCGTGTATCACAATATAGTGTTGTGTGTCCTTGTGTAGTGTATATTATCCTTGTGTAGTGTCGTGTATCCCGGTGTAGTGTTGTGTATTATAGTGTCGTGTATCCCAGTGTAGTGTTGTGCGTCCTTGTGTAGTGTATATTATCCTTGTGTAGTGTATATTATCCTTGTGTGTAGTGTTGTATTATAGTGTATTATAGTGTCGTGTATGTATATTGTCGTGTATCCCAGTGTAGTGTTGTGTATTATAGTGTAGTGTAGTGTTCTAATGTATTTCGTGTGTCACAATATAGTGTTGTGTGTCCTTGTGTAGTGTATATTATCCTTGTGTAGTGTTGTGTATCCCAGTGTAGTGTTGTGTATTATAGTGTCGTGTATCCCAGTGTAGTGTTGTGTATTATAGTGTCGTGTATCACAATATAGTGTTGTGTGTCCTTGTGTAGTGTATATTATCCTTGTGTAGTGTTATAGTGTAGTGTTGTGTATCCCAGTGTAGTGTTGTGTATTATAGTGTCGTGTATCCTTGTGTAGTGTATACAATTATGTTGTGTTGTCCTGTTGTGTATGTCAGTGTAGTGTTGTGTATTATAGTGTCGTGTATCCCAGTGTAGTGTAGTGTTGTGTATTATAGTGTCAATATAGTGTTGTGTGTGTATCCTTGTGTTGTGTGTCCTTGTGTAGTGTATATTATCCTTGTGTAGTGTTGTGTATCCCAGTGTAGTGTTGTGTATTATAGTGTCGTGTATCCCAGTGTAGTGTTGTGTATTATAGTGTCGTGTATCATAATATAGTGTTGTGTGTCCTTGTGTAGTGTATATTATCCTTGTGTAGTGTTGTGTATCCCAGTGTAGTGTTGTGTATTATAGTGTCGTGTATCCCAGTGTAGTGTTGTAGTGTCCTTGTGTATTATAGTGTCGTGTATCCCAGTGTAGTGTTGTGTGTCCTTGTGTAGTGTATATTATCCTTGTGTAGTGTTGTGTATCCCAGTGTAGTGTTGTGTATTATAGTGTTGTGGTATCCCAGTGTATCCCAGTGTAGTTGTGTTGTGTTGTGTAGTGTTGTGTATTATAGTGTCGTGTATATTATAGTGTAGTGTATTATAGTGTCGTGTATCACAATATAGTGTTGTGTGTCCTTGTGTAGTGTATATTATCCTTGTGTATTCAGTGTCGTGTATCCCAGTGTAGTGTTGTGTGTTATAGTGTTGTGTATCCCAGTGTAGTGTAGTGTATATTATCCGTTGTGTAGTGTATATTATCCTTGTGTAGTGTATATTATCCTTGTGTATCCCAGTGTAGTGTTGTGTATCCCAGTGTGTGTAGTGTAGTGTTGTATCCAGTGTAGTGTAGTGTATTATAGTGTAGTGTATTCCAGTGTAGTGTAGTGTAGTGTATTATAGTGTTGTGTATTTCAGTGTAGTGTAGTGTATTATAGTGTCGTGTATCACAATATAGTGTTGTGTGTCCTTGTGTAGTGTATATTATCCTTGTGCAGTGTCGTGTATCCCGGTGTAGTGTTGTGTATTATAGTGTTGTGTATCCCAGTGTAGTGTCGTGCGTCCTTGTGTAGTGTATATTATCCTTGTGTAGTGTCGTGTATCCCAGTGTAGTGTTGTGTATTATAGTGTCGTGTATCCCAGTGTAGTGTTGTGTGTATCCTTGTGTAGTGTATATTATCCTTGTGTAGTAGTGTCGTGTATCCCAGGTGTAGTGTTGTGTATTATAGTGTCGTGTATCCCAGTGTAGTGTTGTGTGTCCTTGTGTAGTGTATATTATCCTTGTGTAGTGTCGTGTATCCCAGTGTAGTGTTGTGTATTATAGTGTCGTGTATCCCAGTGTAGTGTTGTGTATCCTTGTGTAGTGTATATTATCCTTGTGTAGTGTCGTGTATCCCGGTGTAGTGTTGTGTATTATAGTGTCGTGTATCCCAGTGTAGTGTCGTGCGTCCCAAGTGTAGTGTATATTATCCTTGTGTAGTGTTGTGTATCCCAGTGTAGTGTTGTGTATCCTTGTGTAGTGCATATTATCCTTGTGTAGGAAGGGAATGTGACACAAGCGGCAGCAACAACACTCAGTAAACCGACCAGGACGTGCGGAACAACAAGGACCTTGGGAGGAAACCCTGCTGACACTGATGGAAACCGAGCTGTCCAGTAAATCTCTCACAGGTCGTCTCAAGGTCAAAAATACACAATACACACGGAATTTTCCCCGTCTTATAGAATTCCGTAGCAGGAGATCAGACTGGAAAATTGGACTTGGAGGTTTGAACGACGGGAAAAACAAAAATGATCCCAATCCTTTTTTTTTTAAATAAATAAAAGTCCTACGGTACAAGCGCTTCCCTCCGATCCGTGTTCACGGCGAATAACGTTCGGAATGTCGGAATACCGGCGCTCTGTGTTTATGCGAATGCTGCATTGGAGTTTTTATATATATGGAATTGCAATATTTAATGTGAATGTAATAGGATTTGGTGTTCAGCCCCTGTAGCACAAACACATGCCTGGAAAGCTGTTCAGTAGGGGGAGGGGACGAGGGGAAGGTGATTAATGGCTGCATGTCAGCCGATGTCTATCATCCACATCCACTCATTCCACCTCGGATCCTGCAGGTCCTACAACCGGAGACTTATTTATTTATTTGTTTGTTTGTTTGTTTGTTTATTTTTAGTATCGGTAAATAATAATCGTTGCAGAAAACATGTACCGAACCTGCAAAATCCCACCGCGCCGGCCTGGACTCGTAAATACAGTGTACAGCTGTTTTGAACAGATGTAGTTGGAGTCGTGTTGACCGGCTCCCCCTGCAGGCCGGTACTGCGCATGACGCTGTTTGTGGCAGAATTTCCGGTCCATTAGCAGCGTTGCCTTTTGTCTTAAACCATTAAACGCCTCATTTACACCATTCATCATTAATTAGATCTAACGGTTTGACTTCCGGAAAGGGCTTAATGCAAAATGTGGGTCGAGCGTTTAACAGAACCCAGAGCGGAGAGAGGGAGAGAGAGGGAGAGAGAGGGAGAGAGAGATGCTAACAGGAAAAAACAAGTAATAGATCACACACGAACCTTCATTATACAGACAGACATAAGGAATGTCAGTCCTGATCATGTGGTCGTCTAATAATACTACTACACACACACACACAAACACACACACACACACACACACACACACACACACTTTTAAATTCAGTCTAGGATTAGCATTGTTTGTGGTGTGTATCTTCGTTTACTGTATTCTTATGTATCCTAGTGTATAGTTGTGTATCCTGGTCTAGTGTAGTGCATATTATCCTTGTGTAGTGTCGTGTATCCTAGTGTAATAAAGTGTCGTGTATATTATCCTAGTGTAGAGTTGTGTGTGTTAGTGTAGTGTGTATTATCCTTGTGTAGTGCCATGCGTCCTGGTATAATGTAGTGTAGTGTAGTGTATATTAGCTTTGTATAGTGTTTGGTATCCTAGTGTAGTGTTGTGTAGTATAGTTTCGTGGATCGTCGTGCATATTATACTTGCGTTGTGTGTGTTAGTGTAGTGTTGTATAGTGTAGTGAATCGGCGTGCATATTATCCTTGTGTAGTGTTGTGTGTGTGTAATGTAGTGTATATTAGCTTTGTATTGTGTTTGGTATCCTAGTGTAGTGTTGTGTGTGTTAGTGTGTAGTGTAGTGTATATTATCCTTGTGTAGTGTTTGGTATCCTAGTGTAGTGTTGTGTTGTATAGTGTAGTGTAGTGAATCGGTGTGCATATTATCCTTGTGTAGTGTTGTGTGTGTTAGTGTAGTGTATATTATCCTTGTATTGTGTTTGGTATCCTAGTGTAGTGTTGTGTAGTATAGTTTCGTGGATCGTCGTGCATATTATACTTGTGTTGTGTGTGTGAGTGTAGTGTTGTATAGTGTAGTGAATCGGCGTGCATATTATCCTTGTGTAGTGTTGTGTGTGTAGTGTAGTGTATATTAGCTTTGTATAGTGTTTGATATCCTAGTGTAGTGTTGTGTAGTATAGTGTTGTGAATCGTAGTGCATATTATACTTGTGTAGTGTTGTGTGTGTTAGTGTAGTGTTGTATAGTGTAGTGAATCGGTGTGCATATTATCCTTGTGTAGTGTTGTGTGTGTTAGTGTAGTGTATATTATCCTTGTATTGTGTTTGGTATCCTAGTGTAGTGTTGTGTAGTATAGTTTCGTGGATCGTGTGCATATTATACTTGCGTTGTGTGTGTTAGTGTAGTGTTGTATAGTGTAGTGAGTGTAGTGTATAGTTAGTCCTTGTGTAGTGTTTGGTATCCTAGTGTAGTGTTGTGTAGTATAGTGTAGTGTAGTGAATCGGTGTGCATATTATCCTTGTGTAGTGTTGTGTTATCCTTGTGTAGTGTTTTGTATCCGTTGTGTAGTATAGTGTAGTGTAT
>JACRUU010000020.1:15624891-15632391 GCA_030449085.1 Kryptopterus vitreolus
TGTATTATTTGTGTATTGTGAAGTGTAGTGTGTAGTTTGTAGTATTTTAATGTGGTGTATAGTTCTGTAGTGTAGTGTTTGTCAGTGTGGTGTATTATAGTGAAGTGTTGTGTATTTTAATGTGGTGTATAGTTCTGTAGTGTAGTGTTTGTCAGTGTGGTGTATTATAGTGAAGTGTAGTGTATATTGCACTGCAGTGTATTGTAGTTTTGTGTATTGTAGTGTAGTGTGTTGCACTTCAGTGTAGTGTAGTGTAGTGTATTGCACTGTATTGTATTGTAGTGTAGTATATTCTAGTGTAGTGTATTAGACTGCAGTGTAGTGTAGTTTTGTGTAATGTAGTATAGTGTGTTGCACTTCAATGTAGTGTAGTTTAGTTTATTGTATTGTATTGTATTGTATTGCACTGCAGTGTATTGTAGTGTAGTATATTCTAGTGTAGTGTATTGCACTGGAGTGTAGTGTAGTTTTGTGTATTGTAGTATTTTAATGTGGTGTATAGTTCTGTAGTGTAGTGTTTGTCAGTGTGGTGTATTATATTGAAGTGTTGTGTATTTTAATGTGGTGTATAGTTCTGTAGTGTAGTGTTTGTCAGTGTGGTGTATTATAGTGAAGTGTTTGTATTTTAATGTGGTGTATAGTTCTGTAGTGTAGTGTTTGTCAGTGTGGTGTATTATATTGAAGTGTTGTGTATTTTAATGTGGTGTATTGTTCTGTTGTGTAGTGTTTGTCAGTATCGTACTACACTGCAGTGAAGTGTATTTAGTAGTATAGTGCATTGTACTTTTGTGTAGTGCATTATACACAAGTGTAGGTGTAACACTACTCCTACTACTCCGTGCGTTGTAGTATAGTGTATCCTCGTGTAGTGTATTGCACTGCAGTGTATTGTAGTGTATTAATGTGCGTTGTCGTATAGTGTATCCTCGTGTAGTGTATTGCACTGCAGTGTATTGTAGTGTATTGTATTAATGTGCGTTGTCGTATAGTGTATCCTATAGTGTATCGTGTATGTATTGTGTATTGTATTGTATTAATGTGCGTTGTCGTATAGTGTATTCTGTGTAGTGTATTGTAGTGTATTAATGTGCGTTGTCGTAGTGTATTGTAGTATTGCAATGTGCGTTGTCGTATAGTGTGCGTTGTCGTATGTGTATTCACTGTGTGTATTGTGCGTTGTCGTTGTCGTATAGTGTATCCTCGTGTAGTGTATTGCACTGTAGTGTATTGTAGTGTATTGTAGTGTATTAATGTGCGTTGTCGTATAGTGTATCCTCGTGTAGTGTATTGCACTGCAGTGTATTGTAGTGTATGAATGTGCGTTGTCGTATAGTGTATCCTCGTGTAGTGTATTGCACTGCAGTGTATTGTAGTGTATTAATGTGCGTTGTCGTATAGTGTATCCTCGTGTAGTGTATTGCACTGCAGTGTATTGTATTGTATTAATGTGCGTTGTCGTATAGTGTATCCTCGTGTAGTGTATTGCACTGCAGTGTATTGTAGTGTATTAATGTGCGTTGTCGTATAGTGTATCCTCGTGTAGTGTATTGCACTGTATTGTAGTGTATGAATGTGCAGTGTATTGTAGTGTATTAATGTGCGTTGTCGTATAGTGTATCCTCGTAGTGTATTGCACTGCAGTGTATTGTAGTGTATTAATGTGCCTCGTGTAGTGTATTGCACTGCAGTGTATTGTAGTGTATTAATGTGCGTTGTCGTATGTATGTGCGTTGTAGTATAGTGTATCCTCGTGTAGTGTATTGCACTGCAGTGCTTTGTATTATTGTATTGTGTATGAATGTGCGTTGTCGTATAGTGTATCCTGTATCCTCGTGTATTGCACTGCAGTGTATTGTATTGTAGTGTATTAATGTGCGTTGTCGTATAGTGTATCCTCGTGTAGTGTATTGCACTGCAGTGTATTGTAGTGTATGAATGTGCGTTGTCGTATAGTGTATCCTCGTGTAGTGTATTGCACTGCAGTGTATTGTAGTGTGTAGTGATTGCGTTGTATTGTAGTGTATTAATGTGCGTTGTCGTATAGTGTATCCTCGTGTAGTGTATTGCACTGCAGTGTATTGTAGTGTATTAATGTGCGTTGTCGTATAGTGTATCCTCGTGTAGTGTATTGCACTGCAGTGTATTGTAGTTGTATTAATGTGATTAATGTGCGTTGTCGTATAGTGTATCCTCGTATAGTGTATTGCACTGTAGTGTATTGTATTGTATTAATGTGCGTTGTCGTATAGTGTATCCTCGTGTAGTGTATTGCACTGCAGTGTATTGTATTGTAGTGTATTAATGTGCGTTGTCGTATAGTGTATCCTCGTGTAGTGTATTGCACTGCAGTGTATTGTAGTGTATTGTAGTGTATTGTGTAGTGTATGTGCGTTGTCGTATTGTCGTATAGTGTATCCTCGTGTATAGTGTATTGCACTGCAGTGTATTGTATTGTAGTGTATTAATGTGCGTTGTCGTATAGTGTATCCTCGTGTAGTGTATTGCACTGCAGTGTATTGTAGTGTATTGTGCGTTGTCGTAGTGTATCCTCGTGTATTAATGTGCGTTGTCGTATAGTGTATCCTCGTGTAGTGTATTGCATAGTGTATCTGTGTAGTGTATTGCAGTGTATTGTATTGTATAGTATCCTCGTGTATGTGCGTTGTCGTATAGTGTATCCTCGTGTATAGTGTATTGCACTGCAGTGTATTGTATTGTAGTGTATTAATGTGCGTTGTCGTATAGTGTATCCTCGTATAGTGTATTGCACTGCAGTGTATTGTAGTGTATTAATGTGCGTTGTCGTATAGTGTATCCTCGTGTAGTGTATTGCACTGCAGTGTATTGTAGTGTATTAGTGTATCGTTGTAGTATAGTGTATCCTCGTGTAGTGTATTGCACTGCATGCTGTAGTGTATTGTAGTGTATGAATGTGCGTTGTCGTATAGTGTATCCTCGCGTGTATAGTGTATTGCACTGCAGTGTATTGTATTGTATTAATGTGCGTTGTCGTATAGTGTATCCTCGTATAGTGTATTGCACTGTGTAGTGTATTGTCAGTGTATTGTATTGTATTAATGTGCGTTGTCGTATAGTGTATCCTCGTGTATAGTGTATTGCACTGCAGTGTATTATTGTATTGTATTAATGTGCGTTGTCGTATAGTGTATCCTCGTATAGTGTATTGCACTGCAGTGTATTGTATTGTAGTGTATTAATGTGCGTTGTCGTATAGTGTATCCTCGTGGAGTAGTGTATTGCACTGCAGTGCTTTGTAGTTATTGTATTGTAGTGTATTAATGTGCGTTGTCGTATAGTGTATCCTCGTGTAGTGTATTGCACTGTTGTAGTACTGTGTATAGTGTATCAGTGTATTGTAGTGTATTGTAGTGTATGTAATGTGCGTTGTCGTATAGTGTATCCTCGTATGTACTCGTGTAGTGTATTGCACTGTATGCAGTGTATTGTAGTGTATGAATGTGCGTTGTCGTATAGTGTATCCTCGTGTAGTGTATTGCACTGCAGTGTATTGTAGTTGTATTAATGTGCGTTGTCGTATAGTGTATCCTCGTGTAGTGTATTGCACTGCAGTGTATTGTAGTGTATTGTAGTGTAGTGTATTAATGTGCGTTGTCGTATAGTGTATCCTCGTGTAGTGTATCACTGTGTAGTGTATTGCGTTGTCGTACTGCAGTGTATTGTAGTTGTATTGAATGTGCGTTGTCGTATAGTGTATCCTCGTATAGTGTATTGCACTGCAGTGTATTGTAGTGTATTGTAGTGTATTAATGTGCGTTGTCGTATAGTGTATCCTCGTGTAGTGTATTGCACTGTATTGTAGTGTATTAATGTGCGTTGTCGTAATGTATTGTGTACAGTGTATTGTAGTGTATTGTAATGTGTATTGCACTATTGTATTATTATGTGCGTTGTCGTATAGTGTATCCTCGTGTAGTGTATTGCACTGCAGTGTATTGTAGTGTATTGTATTGTAGTGTATGAATGTGTATTGTAGTGTATGAATGTGCGTTGTCGTATAGTGTATCCTCGTGTAGTGTATTGCACTGCAGTGTATTGTAGTGTATTAATGTGCGTTGTCGTATAGTGTATCCTCGTGTAGTGTATTGCACTGCAGTGTATTGTAGTGTAGTTATTGATGTGCGTTGTCGTATAGTGTATCCTCGTATAGTATTGCACTGCAGTGTATTGTAGTGTATTGTAGTGTAGTGTATTAATGTGCGTTGTTGTATAGTGTATCCTCGTGTAGTGTATTGTAGTGTATTAATGTGCAGTGTATTGTATTGTATGTATTAATGTGCGTTGTCGTATAGTGTATCCTCGTGTATAGTGTATTGTGTACTGCAGTGTTCATTGTAGTGTATTAATGTGCTGCAGTGTATTGTAGTGTATTGAATGTGTATTGTAGTGTATGAATGTGCGTTGTCGTATAGTGTATCCTCGTGTATAGTGTAGTGTATTGCGTTGTATGTGTATCTTGTATTGTATTGTATGTATCATGTGCGTTGTCGTAAGTGTATCGTTGTCAGTAGTGTACAGTGTATTGTGATGTGCGTTGTCGTGTGTGTATCCTCGTGTAGTGCAATCAATATGTATTGTAGATGTAACTTGGCAAATCAATATCTTGGGAAAGCAGATTTTTTTCTGTATGGATTACATGGATTAACGTTCCTGGGTGACAGATGACCTGTTCCATGTCCGACACCCTACAGGGTTTATTAGCTGCCATTTTTAGCCTGGTCATTACGATTTCACAGCCACCGTAAAGCAGGGCGAGGCGCAACATTGGGGTTGGATAATAAAGGTGTGATTTGTTCACCTGTGGGGACGATGGAGCTTTGATCGAGAGGCGTTAAAGAGACCTCGCGAGACGTCGCACAAGATCGGGATCTTCCTATAGTCCGGATTTAGGTGGCATACCGCTATCTGTAAGGAGACGTCTGGCGGGGATAATGATGTCATCACGGATCGTCCTCCAGATAGTGTGATTTCGTTATATAGGAGGAGAAACCATGTGGAGATCTTACATCAGAAGGAAAAACAAGTGTATATTTGCACGGAGCAGATTTATAAGCCGCGAGAGAGTGTGTGTGTGTGTGTGTGTGTGTGTGTGTGTGTGTGTGTGTGTGTGTGTGTGTGTGTGAAGCCATGAAACTTTTACACTAACTTATGCGCCATGTTCAGGGCAGTAAGTGATTACACAGCAAAGCGGTATTTAGTGCAGTTGAGCGTCGTCGTCCCTCGTGCAGAACAGCTCGTGTGATTGTAGGCCGAGTCCGGAGGGAGGGACGACGACGGCGGAAGGAAGGAAGGAAGGAAGGGAGAAAAAAAACAAAAAAAACAGCCAACCTACTTATTTTGGGGGCGTCGCATCCAGACACAAAGGGGATAAAGTGATATTAATAGGCGTTCGACGACAATTCACATTTCACAGCATTTTGGTTATCCAGGGCGACAAAGCGATCGAGGGTTAAGGGCCTTGCTCTAGGGCTCCCCTAGTGGCAGCTTGGTGGTGGTGGTGGGATTTGAACCGGAGATGATCCAGAAGTCAATGCCTTCACCACCATGTCCCTCATTAGACACATGAACATAAATGTTTTTATTTTTTGGAAGATGGGTTACAGCGCCCCCCGGAGCACACAGAGAGTTTTGCTCAATGACCCAAGACCGAGCGATACCGGGACTCGAACCCGGTCCCTTACAGAAGCACATACGGTGGAAGTGTTTATGAAGGGCACAGGAGGGATATTAACCTTTGCTAAGGCGTATGAAATGATCCGCCTCGAGTCGCTGCGGCGGTTTCACGCTCGGGTCCGAGGGCACGGAAGACGGCGTCGGGACTCGCGGTGTCGGGACTCGCGGTATCGGGACTCGCGGTAACGCGCTGAAGAGCTTCGTTACGGAGAGACCGGATGGGAGAGGACCGGCTCAAACTACTTCAGAGAGTCTGCCGTTCAATTTAAACGCTTCCGTGGGTGGAAAGAGGAGAGAGAGAGAGAGGAGAGAGAAAGGGAGAGGAGAGAGAGAGAGAGAGAGAAAGATGGAGAGAGAGGGGGGAGAGGGGAGGAGAGAGAGAGGAACAGTGAGGGAGAGAGAGGGGGAGAGAAAGGGAGGGAGGGAGAGAGAGAAGGAGAGCGAGAGAGAGAGAGGGGAGAGAGATGGGGAGAGAGGGAGACGAGAGAAAGGGAAGGAGAGAGGAGAGAGCGAGAGAGATAGGAGAGAGAGAGAGAGAGGAGAGAGAGAGAGATTTAGAGAGAGGGAGAGAGAGAGAGAGAGAGAGAGAGAGAGAGAGAGGAGAGAGAGGGAGAGAGAGAGAGAGAGAGAGAGAAGAGAGAGAGAGGAGAGAGAGAAGATGAGAGAGAGAGAGAGAGATCGAGGGAGCGAGAGGCAGAGAGGGAGAGAGGAGAGGAGAGCGGGATGAGAGAGGGAGAGTGATGAGGAGAGAAGAGCAGAGAGAGAGAGGAGAGAGAGAGAAGAGAGAGAGAGAGGCAAGAGAGAGAGAGAAGAGGGAGAGAGAGAGAGAGAGAGGAGAGAGAGAGAGAGAGAGAGAGAGAGAGAGAGAGGAGAGAGGGAGAGATAGAGAGAGCAGAGAATGAGAGAGAGAGGAGAGAATGAGAGAGAGAGAGAGGAGGAGAGAGTGAGAGGGAGAGAGAGAGGGTGAGAGAGAGGAAGAGGGAGAGAGAGAGGGAGAGAGAGTGGAGAGAGAGAGAGAGAGGAGAGAGAGAGAGGAGAGAGAGAGAGAGAGAGAGTGAGAGAGAGAGAGAGAGAGAGAGGGAGAGAGAGAGAAAGAGAGGGAGAGCGGAGAGGGTGAGAGAGAGAGAGAGAGAGAGAAGTAGAGTTGGCGCAATCATGAAAGAGCTCTGCTTGTGTCCTTGAACAAGACTCATCTCCCCTGGGACAAGTCTTTTTTTTTTTCCTCCCACCTCCTTCCTATCTCCTGCATCTCTCTTTCTTCTCTCCTACACCATGTTGCCATATCTTTCTCTTCCTCGTCGCTCTTTCATCCCTCTCTCACTATCATTCCCACCCCCCCCCACCCCCCCCCCCCCCCCCCACGCTTCTATCAGTCCAATCAGAAGCCAGGGTTTTTTTTCCCGCAGGGATCCGGAGATTCGCCGGGAAAAGCGGAGAAGGAAGTGAGAGGAAAAAAAAGGGTTTGTTTTGCTCCGGAAGATAAAAATGGGTGGATAAAGGAGAATAAAAGAGAGATAACGAGGGATCAAAATAGCAATTTAAAAAAAAAGGGATAAAATCCAGTCGTGCAGATAAACGAGTAAATAAAAGCCAAAGAGAAAGAAAGGAAGAGACGGAGAAGGCAAAGAGAAACAGTGTGTGAAAGGCAGAAGGAGGAGAGAATCCTTCCTTCTTTCCTTACCTTTATTGCCATCCCGTCTTCCTTCTTTTCTTTCTTTCCCTAATTTTATTCCCTTTGTGTCTTCTTTCCTTACGTCATTCATTCCATCCTAACTAATCCTTCTATTG
>JACRUU010000020.1:15639891-15679891 GCA_030449085.1 Kryptopterus vitreolus
GAGAACCAGGGAATGAAGAAAGAAAAGGAAGGACATCGATAGGGGGAAAGAAAGAAAACAAGCATGGAGAGAGAAGAAAGAAAGTGTCTTGCAAATGGACAACGAAAGAAGACACCAGTATCTTGGACAATTACGGATGCTTGTGCAAATGTATGCAAATGAGGAAATCATCAAGGCAACTTTTCCACACGGAGGTAATCATGGGCTTTTCATTGCCGGATATAGCCCCCCAACCCTGTTAAGCCCCCCCCACCCCCCACCCCCACCCCACACCACCCAACATGTGGCCCCCCCTCACCAATAATAATATCCCACTAACAGGCACCATGATGAAGAGATAATCGGTGTGACTCGCTTCGCCGCTCATGATGTCATAACGTCACGCTTGGCCTGGAGTATATAATGGAGCTGCCACCGTTGGGCGAGTGTCTCTGGGATGACACGCCTTTATCTCGAGGGTTAATTGGAATACATTTTTTACAAAGCTGTTTGTGAATCCATGCGGGAAAAATCTAATCAGGAAACAGTGGGAGCAGTTCCGAACGGTTTGGGGAGACAATTAATGTATTAGTGTATCACTGCGATTAGGGATGAGTGTGCTGATATCACCTCCATAAAGTCATCACACGCTCCCATTTTAAATTTTGTATGGGGAAATGAGACGAGGAGCAGAATACGTCCGGGCGTTATTTACAGAGCAAACTCCCAATCATGGAATGTCCTGCCCAGTCACAGCACCTGAATCCTGTTGAATTGACTGGGAGGCTCAAGCTGGGATGGCAAAAAGAAAATGCAGAAGGCAGAGGGAGGTGGGAGCTCAGCGGTTAAGGCATTGGCCTTAATCATGAAGAAGACGTCGAAGATGCCCTAATCCAGAGCGACTTACAACTGAGAAATTGAGGGTTAAGGAGGGGTGAAGCTCAGTGGTTAAGGCATTTGGGCACTGATCTGAAGGTCAGGGTTCAGGCCATGGAAGTTGCCACCCTTGGGTCCATGGGGCAGGATATAGCTCAGTGGTTAAGGTACTGATTTGAAGGTTGGGGTTTGGACCTTGGTACCTGCTGCCTTTAAGTTATTGGGGAGGGATGTAGCTCAGTGGTTAAAGCACTTGATTGGATGGTTGGGGGTTCAAACCCTGGAAGCTGCCTCCCTTGGGTCCTTGGGGAGGGGTGTAGCTCGTTGGTTAAGGAGCTGGGTTACTGATCAGAAGGTCAGGGTTCGGGTCTTGGTAGCTGCTGCCCTTGGGTCCTTGGGGAGGGGTGTGGCTCATTGGTTAAGGCGCTGGGCTACAGGGTTCAGCTATGGAAGCTGCCACCCTTTGGTCCTTTGGGAGGAGTGTATCTCAACGGTCAAGGCACTTGGGTATTTATTTGATGGTTGGGGTTTGGGCCTTGGTAGTTGCTGCCCTTGGGTCCTTGAGGAGGGGTATAGCTCTATTGTTAAGGCGCTTGGGTACTGATCTGAATGTCAGGGTTTGGGCCCTGGAAGATGCCACCCTTGGGTCTATGGGGAAGGGTATAGCTCAGTGGTTAAGGTACTGGGGTACTGATCTGAAGGTCGGAGTTTGGGCCTGGAAGCTGTCAACCTTGGGTCCTTTGGGAGGGGTGTAGCTCAACGGTCAAGGCACTGGGCTTCTGATCAGAAGGTCGGGGTTTGGGCCTTGGTAGCTGCTGCTGCCCTTGGGGCCTTGGGGAGGGGTGTAGCTCAATGATTAAGGCACTTCGGTACCTATCTGAAGGTCAGGGTTTGGGCCCCGGAAGTTGCTGTCCTTGGGTCCATGGTGAAGGGTATAGCTCAGTGGTTAAGGTACCGGGGTACTGATCGGAAGGTCGGGGGTTTGGACCCTGGAAGCTGCCGCCCTTGGGTACACGGGGAGGGGTGTAGCTCAGTGTTTAAGGTGCTTAACCACTGATCCCAGGTCGGGGGTTCGAGTACTGGAAGCTACTGTCCTTAAGTCCTTGGTGAGAGGTGTATCTCAGTGGTTAATGTCCCGAGGTACTGATTAGAAGGTCGGGAATTTGAGCTCTTGTATCTCCATGGGTCTCACCTTTGGGTCTTTGAGGAAGGCCTAGGCGGCCTGCTCTAGGGGGCGCTGTACCATGTACCAGTTTCCAAAAACAAGATGTACAGACCTTCCAGTCTTCCAGTACATTTTTAGACCAAGCGTGTTGCGTAGAAACAAACGTAAAATATGCATGTGTCTCTAAAACACTCGTGTATATTTCGGTCGTATCGCTACGGTCATATATATACGGTCGCATTTTATCACATTTTCCCCGTCCGGACACATTTCCTAACATGTACAGGAAAAGCATGTTATGTTTCCTGCTCGGTGTGATGTTTGGCGAGTTGCTTATATCTCTTGATGCAACAGAAGGAACCTTCCCACTTTACACATGACCACAAAAGCAGGCCCCCGAGGGGCGATCGTCTATTTTTTCGTACTTTCTGTCAGGTTGCCATGGCACCAGGCAAGGTGGCCCCAATTCCTGCTGTGCAGAAGGGTCGAGAGGGGACAGTCCTGAACTAGTGCGCCACTTTTCGCTAATGAGATCAGACAAGCGTGCCGGAGACCATCACACATCCAGGGCAGGCTGGGATGCAGCTGAGCCACTTAGCCTAGAGCCGAAATGGCTGCACGATGAAAAAAATAACGCCAATACGGTGGCGGTTAAAGCGCGTACGTCAGGGGTCCGAGCTCGGGGAGAACTCGGGGATTCAACAAAAGGATTGTCAATGAGAAAGATCAGGCAAGAAGGTCAATGTGTAATTATAAGCTTTACACGCCAAACAAATTATTAAACAAATATTCTTAAAGGCAAAGTCAACGCCATCTTTCTAGTCATTCGTCCATATACACAGTATAAACAAATAAACAACACTGAACATAAATAAACAAGTAAACAACAAAAATGTCTTAGTTACAGTGTGACAATTATTACACTATTAACATAATCTGGTCTCGGATCATATTTTATTTATAAAATTAGTATTTTATTTTTTTACGCTAACTTTTTCCTCAAGCGATTTTACAAGCAAAATAACATTTATGTCTAAACAATTGTTGTCCTAAATAAGTATACACCACACTCGGCTGGTCCACATCGTGTGTATTATGACAATTAATGAATAAAGTATTTAAATTCATTCATTCATTCATCTTCTAGCGCTTTATCCGATCTTCCCTCGGGTCACGGGGAGTCTGTGTCTATCTCAGGCGTCTATGGGCATTAAGGCAGGATACACCCTGGATGGAATACCAACCCATCACACACACACACACACACACACACACACACACACACACACATTCATACACTAGGGACAATTTTCCAAGGTGCCAATCAACCTACCGTGCATGTTTTTGGACCGGGGGAGGAAACCGGAGAACCCAGAGAAAAACCCCCTGAGGCACGGGGAGAACATGCACAAACTCCACACACACATGGCCGAGACGGGAATCGAACCTGGACCCTGGCGGTGTGAGGCGAACGTGCTAACTGCTAAGCCACCGTGCCCCTTAATTGTCATTTATAATTAAATTGGTCACATTTGAGCGTGTTTATAATAATAATAATAATAATAATAATTTAAATGTATCATTTACCGTGTAAACGACACGCTACGTAACTAATTTAGGTATCACTTTGTTTCTATAACTCTGTTGTTACAATAAAACTTTGCAAAAACAAATAAATAAAAAAAACGTCACTAATATATTGCAGAACAACAATTACCAAAGCTGTTTTTTGTTTGTTTGTTTATTTTAACTTTTTTTTTTTTGGTAAACTCTTTCCAGATTTTTCCCGAACCGGATTTAAAGACACTAAAGAGTAATTCCGTCCGCTGAAAACCATTGCTTGATGATCCCACGTCATGCATCAGAGATCCGCAAAGTTTAAAGAACTTTGCATGACTTTTATCCGTCCCGCTCGCGACGTCTTAGTCCCGCTAGCTTAAAACGGCTTAAGTTATTTTTGTATCCCAAAACGCTGGACTTCGTATCGACACCAATTTATCTCCTCCCACCTTCGTCACGACTCTGCACATATGGGTTTTAAGACTTTAAGACCTTTTTTCTCTAAAAAAAAATACACCCCCCAAAATAAAAGCTGCCAGTTTTGGCAGCCGCCACCCACACACCAGGGTTTACTGTGGGACATCCAGAAATCTGATATACACTACAAACTGTGTGTGTGTGTGTGCTGTAGGTCTTGAATATGGTGGTTGTGAAAGGCCATCCACAGATATTTTGAAACCTACATAAAAGGGTGTGTTTGTGTGTGTGTGCACGTTAATACAAACTAGACATGAGACATTTCCTGAAGAAAATGTGAGCGATGCTTGCCGATGCAAAATGCAGCTCCGGGTGCGACCCCTTTACAGCCTGGTAGGGAGGTGGGAGGTGGTAGCCCAGTGGTTAAGGTGTTGGACTCTGGACCGGAAGATCACGGGTTCAAACCCCACCACCATCAAGCTGCCATTAGTGGGCCCTTGAGCAAGGCCCTTAACCCTCAATTGCTCAGTTGTAAGTCGCCCTGGATAAGGGCGTCTGCCAAATGCTGCAAATGGAAATGTAAATGGTAAGCCTGGTACAGCCTTTTTAGGAGGGGGCGGGGCCAATTATGCACGTGACATCATCAATTAACCAGCGTCCGACTCTTATCGATGTGCCGAGCGTTTAGACATGTCACATGACCCTGTGTACGAGTTTCGCCGATTTTTCTCATTTGCGGCCACGTGACATCATGTGGCAGACATATGATCCTGACCTACTCCATCTCACCTACGAGTGTTTATGTCACATGTGCATGTCGGGCGAACACGGGCCGAACGGCTGAGTTTCAAATTTCCCCATTCATTCTCTATGGGGCCGGAATGTCACGGATTTCCGGAAATTCCGGACAGGTGTGGGGTTCGGGAGGTATATGATCATGATCCACTCCGGACCCCCTACGAGTGGATTTGCCATATGTGCATGTCGGACGCTCATGTTTGTGGTGATGCTGTTAGTGTAGATCCTAGCTTGTTTTGGAAGTTGGGGTCAGAGTGCAGGGTCAGATATGATACGGCGCCCCCTGGAGCACAGAGGGTTAAGAGGCCTTGCTCAAAGACCCAAGGGTGGCAACTTGGTGGCAATAGGGGTATATGGTAGAGATGGTGTTGTTGCTGGTGGTGCTATTGGTGGTGGTGATGGTGGTGACTGTGTTGGTTTTGGTGTGTTGGTGTTTCTTTTGGTGATATTGGTGGTGGTGCTGCCTCTGGTTCTTTGGTGGTATTGTTGGTGTTGCTGGTGGTGCAATCAGTGGTACTGGTCATGGTGGTGGTGTTGCTGGTGGTGGTGCTATTGGTGTTGTTGGTTGGTGCAATTGGTGGTTTGGTGGTGGTGGTTGTGGTGTTGGTGTTGCTGGTGGTGCTATCGGTGGTGGTGGCTCTGTTGGTTGTGGTGGTAGTGGTGGTGGTGGTGATAGTGGTGATAGTGATGGTGGTGGTGATAGTGTGGTGATGTGGGTTGGTGCTATTGGTGGTGGTGGTGGTGTGTTGGTTGTGGCGTTGTTGGTGTTGCTGGTGGTGCTATGGTGGTGGTTGTGTTAATGTTGGTTGTGGTGTTGTTGGTGTTGTTGCTGGTGGTGCAATTGGTGGTGGTGGTGATTGTGTTGGTTGTGGTGTTGCTGGTGGTGCTATTAGTGGTGGTGATTGTGTTGGTTGTGGTGTTGTTGGTGTTGTTGCTGGTGGTGCTATCAGGGGTGGTGGTGGTTGTGGCGTTGTTGGTGTTGCTGGTGGTGGTGGTGATTGTGGTGGTGTTGTTGCTGGTGGTGGTGATTGTGTTGGTTGTGGTGTTGCTGGTGGTGCGATCAGTGGTGCTGGTTGTGGTGTTGTTGGTGTTGTTGCTGGTGGTGCTATCAGTGGTGGTGGTGGTTGTGGCGTTGTGGTGGTGTTGCTGGTGGTGGTTGTGGCGTTGTTGGTGTTGTTGCTGGTGGTGGTGCTATCAGTGGTGGTGTTGGTGGTGGTTGTAGCGTTGTTGGTAGTGATGGTGGTGCTATCAGGGGTGGTGGTGGTTGTGGCGTTGTTGGTGTTGCTGGTGGTGGTTGTGGCGTTGTTGGTGTTGGTGGTTGTTGCTGGTGGTGCTATCAGTGGTGGTGATTGTGTTGGTTTGTGGCGTTGGTGGTGTTGCTGGTGGTGGTGATCAGTGGTGGTGGTTGGTGGTTGGTGGTGGTTGTTGTTGTTGGTGGTGTTGTTGGTGGTGGTGGTTGTGGTGGTGGTGGTGTATCGGTGGTTGTGTTGGTGGTGGGTGTTGTTGGTATTGTTGCTGGTGGTGGTGCTATCAGTGGTGGTGGTGGTTGTGGTGTTGTTGGTGGTGATGATGGTGCTATCAGTGGTGGTGGTGGTTGTGGCGTTGTTGGTGTTGTTGCTGGTGGTGGTGCTATCAGTGGTGGTATTGTTGGTGGTGGTTGGTAGCGTTGTTGGTAGTGATGGTGGTGCTATCAGGGGTGGTGGTTGTGGTGTTGTTGCTGATGGTGGTGCTATCGGTGGTGGTGGTGGTTGCGGCATTGCCGGTGGTGCTATCAGTGGTGGTGGTGATTGTGTTGGTTGTGGTGTTGGTGTTGTGTGTGGTGGTGCTGGTGGTGCTATCAGTGGTGGTGGTGATTGTGTTGGTGTTGTTGCTGGTGGTGCTATCAGTGGTGGTGGTGATTGTGTTGGTTGTGGTGTTATTGGTGTTGTTGCCGGTGGTGCTATCAGTGGTGGTGGTGGTTGTGGTGGTGGTGGTGCTATCGGTGGTTGTGTTGGTAAGGTGTTGTTGCTGGTGGTGGTGTTGTGGTATGTGTAGGTGGTGGTATAAGTGGTGATGGTGGTTGTGGTGTTGTTGGTATTGTTGCTGGTGGTGGTGGTATCAGTGGTGGTGGTGGTTGTGTTGGTTGTTGGGTTGTTGTTGTTGTGGTGTTGTTGTGGTGGTTGTTGTTGTTGTTGATGTTGTTGTGGTGTGGTGGTGGTGGTGGTGGTGGTATAAGTGTTGGTGTTGGTGTGGTGTTGTTGGTGGTGATGGTGGTGCTATCAGTGGTGGTGGTGATTGTGTTGGTTGTGGTGTTGTTGGTATTGTTGCTGGTGGTGGTGCGATCAGTGGTGGTGGTGGTTGTGGTGCTGCCGGTGGTGCTATCAGTTGTGGTGGTGATTGTGGTGTTGTTGGTATTGCCGCTGCTGGTGCTGGTGCTTCTGTGCACTGGAGACCAGAAAATAAAGATCCTCTTACATTAAAACGAATGGGAAAAAAAGTTACTCACAAAAGTCCACAGGCTAAACACGAAAACTCAAGGGGCAAACAACAACAACAACAACAACAAAAAAGACACAGACATGCGGCTTTGAGAATCCATTTTTAGACATATCTGGGTCGTTTTCCTTCCAGCAGCATCAGGTGGAAGAAGAGACTCCCTTCTTTTTCATTTTATATGTTGCCCACACTTGTACATTACAATGCACGGACTCGCTCCGGTCTCTCTGAAGAAGCCCCCTGGAGAGTCAATTTGTGCTCGAGAAGAATCAAAGGGGCGGGGTCGAGCGAGGCGGCGTTGTTCAGACGGACCCGAATGATGTTTCCTTTTTATCTGCTGCCACTTTCAAGGCGTTTCGAAGTCGGTCTTCTGGCTTTGTTCCGGCCCAGTGGTTGCAGAAGTGAAGGGTTCTCTAGCGTAAGGGACACATTAAAGGAGGCGCACATCTTTTTGCATGCCTGTGTGGAATATGTCCGGGCTTCAGAGTTCGCTCTCGGATATGATTTGCCGAAATGAAGTCGCTTAGGCGTTGACAGCCCTCCGTGGCGCCGAGTCCGAGGGGAGCTCCGCGGGGAAATGTGACTGATCGCACGGAAGATGTAGTCACCCTTCTGACGGCTTTAACATGCCCGTGTAGTAACGAACGATTGTGATCTCGCTTCGCCACACGACTGAATAAACAATGGGTTGGAAAATATCAAAATGATACGTTCTTCAAACACCACACTGGGTGAAATTGCATTCAATCAGAGAAAACAACACCGCCTGTGTTTACGACTGAAGACGTGGAAGTGGCTTCTGTTTTTCAGTCTCCAGCTTCTCCGGCTCCGTTCCTCTCACTTTCTGTCACATCGGATCAGTGTGTCGGCGGGAGGGATGTGTTTATGTGCACATTCTGATACCAGTGTAGTTCAAGAGCGACTCTTTAATGTACTTGGGGTTCGATTGATTCATCAATTCATGATTCATCTGGGAATTCGGGAAGTTGGCAAGGAATTATAAATTCCGGAAATATATATATAATATACATCAGTAATTAATATATATATATTAATCCGGGTTCGAGTCCCGTCTCGGCCATGTGTGTGTGGAGTTTGTGCATGTTCTCCCCGTGCTTCAGGGGGTTTTTCTCCGGGTTCTCCGGTTTCCTCCCCCGGTCCAAAAACATGCATGAATGTGTATGAATGTGTGTGTGTGTGTGTGTGTGTGTGCCCTGCCATCCAGGGTGTATCCTGCCTTAATGCCCATAGACGCCTGAGATAGACAGACTCCCCGTGACCCGAGGGAAGATCGGATAAAGCGCTAGAAGATGAATGAATGAATATATATATATATATTATCATTATCATTCATTCATTCATCTTCTAGCGCTTTATATCCGATCTTCCCTCGGGTCACGGGGAGTCTGTATCCTCGTCACAGGTTCAAGTCCCAGCCAAGCTACCACTAGTTGGCCCTTGAGCAAGGCCCTTAACTCCCAATTTCTCAGTCTGCCCCAGTTGTCAGGGTTACACAAGCCAGTGCATTCCTGGTGCCGGTCCCAAACCCGGATAGATGGGAAGGGTTGCATTTGGAAGGACATCCAGGGCTGTTATTAATGCGTTATTAACGCAAATTGACTTTAACGGCACTAATGTTATTAAGGCGTTATAACGCAGCGTGCGTTACTATGTTAGTGATCTGCTCCTTTACTCTGCGTCGTGTTGCACGACAAACAACAAAAAGAAGAAATAAATAAATAAAGGTTCAGTGCATCCACTCACACTTAATAAATTTCCCCCAATGACGCCCCCTAGCTGCGCATTCACAACAGGTACGATCTCCTCACTATATTAGCGTATATTACCGTATGGAACCTTACGCAAGCGCATCGCATTCCCAAATCCGTATTACTGCAATAAAGCGCATTTTTACTGAACGCAATAAAGCGCTTCCGTATAACCTAAACACCGTATCACCAGTTTATATGGAAAAGCAACCGGAACACAATTCTTAAAGGAGCCACGTCCCATATTTTACACTTCAAACCAACAATAAACAAATAACATTGTCATTAACAAGAAATTACTATTAAATAATCATTTCCAGAGTAAAATAAATATTAAATAGTTTTATTAAAGGGAGAGATTTTGAGAGAAATGCATATAATTATAACATCTGTTACAGTTACAGAATTACAAACATGAAAAGTATTCATTTATGCTAAAACGTGCGATTAATCACGAGTTAACTCATGGCAGTCGTGCAATTAATCGCGATTAAACGTTTTAATCGATTGACAGCCTTTTTCGATCCTCTAATCAGCACAGACATGGACGTATGTGGATGTTTTATGCAAATGTATCTTCTTTTTCGTGTTAAATCTGGATGTTTCACCAAAATTATCCTTCAGGATTCTTTTTTCAACTACATTGAATTTCCCTGTTATCGGTTAACCTTCACTTTTGTAAATTCCCAATCCATTCCCATGTAAAAGTTTCCAGACATGAAAATTGTGCGAACCTCACTCCTTATTCACTTTCGCTTTATTGCCGAAAGCCTTCAGAGGCCTCGTGGGCTCCTCCTTTACAGGATCGAGCTCTTTTTTAGCGTCTGGCTTTAATCCCGAGGAAGTATTGAGATGGACTTCGTTCTTTGATGCGCGCTCGCTTTTATCTTCTCCCCCTTCTGAGCGCTCGGCAGGTGCTTTTTTGCATACATGGGCCGGGGTGCTCTGAGCTCCACAAACGCTTGCTCTCGGTTTGACCGAGATGAAAGACACCTAAATAATACATCATCACTTTAAAGGCCCTCCGCGCACAGAATGCATCATTTATGAATGAAGAGTTTGCACGTTGAAGTTTATTATAAACATTGCGAAGCCTTCGCCCCGGCCATCCTAATGCGTTCGCATTGTTTTCCTCGTGTCGATGAGAACATAGCTTTTACAAAACAGTGGATACATTCGATGATGTCATTTGTGCATCACACCATGGACTGGGTGTGAAAAATGTCGGAAACACATTTTTATGACATTGCCGCAAGGTTCCGAAGCGCCAGGGAGTCCGTAGACGGTGGTCGCAGATCACACGTGTCCCTGTGCAAGAATGATGCTGCTTTAAAGCATACCTTGACAAAAAAACTACATCTCCCACAATGCATGCGACTATTCAACCCGCGAAGTGACGGCATCCCGCCACTAGAGGGCGGCGTATCCCCCCCACATCGCCGTTTACCGAGAAAAACGGATGCAGATGGAAGGCCAAGAAAGACGTGAACGTGATACATGTTTGTGTTTGGAGGAGAAAAAGCGCCGTGTGTGTTTTGTGTTATAAGGCGACGTCGCACATCAAATACTATATAGTAATTTATAGTTACACCAGGCCCTTCGAGGGAAACCGTAATGCAATGTTAGCGAATTTCACACCCTTAGCGATGATGATGATGATGCAGATTGATGCATCTTTATTTTTACTGTGGATTTTTACCGTCGGAAAAGTGAGGATGGTTCCATGTAGTGAAAGTGTAAGGGGGGGGGGGGATGGTAGGGCATTATTAATGCTACAAAATAAAATGAAATGCTCCTAAATGGCCGTCCTGAACATTCATTCATTCATTCATTCATTCATCTTCTAGCGCTTTATCCGATCTTCCCTCGGGTCACGGGGAGTCTGTGTCTATCTCAGGCGTCTATGGGCATTAAGGCAGGATACACCCTGGATGGAATGCCAACCCACCACACACACACACATGCTCACAATCACACACACACACACACACATTTACACACTAGGGACAATTTTCCAAGGTGCCAATCAACCTACCTGGCATGTTTTTGGACCGGGGGAGGAAACCGGAGAACCCGGAGAAAAACCCCCTGAGGCACGGGGAGAACATGCACACACACACACATGGCCAAGACGGGAATCGAACCCGGACCCTGCCGGTGTGAGGCAAATGTGCTAACCACTAAACCACCGTGCCCCCGTCTTGAACATATTACCTTTGAATTTCACTTTTTACCCATTTTTCAGGAGTTAGTTTGAACTGGAAACAAAATAACAGGTAGAACATTTATAAAGTCTAGAGTTTACTCTTGTAGGAAGTGACAAGGGCTCTGGGTTACTGCTCAGAAGGTCGGGGGTTCAAGACCCAATATTGCCAAACTGCCACTTGAGCCTACTGTGCTGTGAGAAAAACTTTTCTTTCATTTGCATTAAATATTGATCCCCCCCCCCCCTCTTTCTGTTTTGCAGGACTGAATGATCCAAGGCACTTTCGTCTATCTTGTCGAATCCCTAAAGCAAGTGTGACCGGTACTCTCCCGAAAGACCCTCAGCATGAAGAGAACTGGCGTTTCCACTCCACTGCTCTCCATCTGCCTCGTCCTGATTGCAGGACGCTGTTGCCTGGCGTCGTCGTTCTGCCCGGCGCAGTGCGTTTGCGAGACGCGGCCGTGGTACACCCCTCAGTCTGTGTACCATCAGGCGAAGACTGTGGACTGTAACGAGCTCCATCTAAGCACCGTCCCAAGAAACATCTCCTCTGACACTCAGGTGCTGCTTCTCCAGAGCAACAACATCTCCCTGGTGACGTCGGAACTACGGACTCTCGTCAACCTCACCGAGTTGGACCTCTCTCAGAACCACTTCACACAAATCCAAGATGTCGGTCTGGGCAACTTAACTCAGCTGGTCACCCTTTACCTGGAGGAAAATCAAATCAAAGATCTACCCGATTTCTGCATGAAGGATCTGGTCAGCTTGGAAGAGCTTTATATAAACCATAACCAGATCTCCTCGATCGGCCCACACGCCTTTTCCGGTTTAGGCAACTTGCTTAGGCTTCACTTGAATTCAAACAAATTGGTGGCTATCGATAGTCAATGGTTTGAATCCCTTCAGAACCTGGAGATCCTCATGATAGGCGAGAACCCTATACTTGGATTGGAAGACATGAACTTTCGCCCTCTTTCTAAATTGCACAGTTTGGTACTCGCTGGCATGGGCCTCAGAGAAATTCCTTCTGGAGCGTTTCAAGGCCTGGAATACCTGGAGAGTCTGTCCTTCTTCGATAACAAGTTGACGGAAGTGCCCAGAGACGCACTGCGCGCGTTGCCGAACCTGAAGTTCCTTGACCTCAACAAGAATCCCATTGTGTACGTAAAGGCAGGCGACTTCCGAGGCTTTGCCCACTTGGAGGAGCTCAGCATGAACAACATGGAGGAGCTTGTGGCTGTGGAAAGGAATGCCTTCTCAAACCTCCCACAGATGGCCAAGTTGGAGGTGTACAACAACCCTCGTCTGTCCTATATCGACCGCGAGGCCTTCCGCGGCATGGCTAGCTTGCGCACGTTGCTGTTCCACAACAATGACCTCACGCTCCTTCCTCATGACGTTATAGCCTCCTTCCCCAACCTGGATGAGGTTAGCATACACAGCAACCCCCTTAGGTGCGATTGCCTGGTGATATGGGGGCCAATCTTTGGCAATCAGTCAAGTCTCAAGCTCATGGAATCCAAGATCACAATGTGTGCCTCTCCTCCAAACCTGGTAGGGCACTCTCTTCAAGAAATAGTGTCAACTAATTGGGACGCAGCGAGTAACACCTGCCTGCCGGTCATATCTCTGAATATTTTCCCTACCAAGCTTAACGTCACAGCTGGCCAGCCTCTGACGCTTAACTGCCGTGCGGTGGGTGACCCTGTCCCTCAGTTCTACTGGGTAACCCCAACCGGTGACAAAGTCACCTCAGAAGTGGTATCCCCAGTGCTGAGCGATGGCAAGAGCGCCCCGAGAAAGCACAGACTGCAGGACCAGGGTACTCTTGAGATTCTCCACGTGGGACCAGAGGACTCTGGTTTGTACACATGCGTGGCGTGGAATACAGAAGGTGCAGACACCCGGAGTGTCTCTGTGTACGTAGACAAGAGCAACTGGCGTGACGACCACCAGGAAGCCACCCGGCAAGGTGGAAAGAACGCCACTGGAGCCCTGGTAATCCTGGCCAAAGTCATCCATGCGCAGTCGGTGGTCCTGGAATGGAAAGTTTACCCGACTAGCCGTGTCTCCAGCCACGAGATACAACAGCCCAAGTGGCTCAGTGCCACCATGAGAATCAACAACCCTCACATTAGCTACACAGCAAAGGTCCCGGTGGACGTTCAAGAATACAATCTGACACACCTTTTGCCCTCGACAGAGTACCAAGTCTGCCTGACCATGGCTTCCACGGAGCAGCAGACTCAGCAGTCTTGCATCAATGTCACCACCAAAGAAGCCAGCTTCGCCGTGGAGATAGTCGCCCAGCCGAGCAACGTTGCCCTGGCGGCGGTGATGGGCTCCATGTTTGCCATCTGTATAATGGCGCTGCTGGTGTTTTACATGGGGAGGCGTATAAAGCAGAAGTCGTGCCATCATTCGCTGAAGAAGTACATGCAACACGCCACCTCGATTCCCCTCAACGAGCTCTACCCACCTCTCATCAACCTGTGGGAGAACGAAACCGAGAAAGAGAAAGAAGGCTCCGTCGACCCTCACAGCTCACAGATAGACACCTCAAAGACTTACATGTGGTAGTTTGGTACAGGATCCATAGGAAAGACATAAAGAGACACTTTAAGCAAAGTATGTATGGTGCTGTACATAGACGATAATTGTACGTAGTTACTTACTAAGATGTCATTGTGAAAGATGTATTTTTAGACCGTATAGCCCTCCATCGCCGGAACAACCCTCTAACTTATTCGGGTATTCGGCTTACGAAGTGGTTATATTCAGAGTAGACAATTTTTTTTTTTTTATTTTAAAAAGTGCCCAGCCAAACACACCCCTGCAATAATCTCACATTACATTTCTGTCAGTGGTTTAGCATGCGGATATCTTCATTATTACTCCCATTATATATACCGAGTGGTATCAGAATGTTTCGAGACTAGCTGTAGGGTGGTGGTAGCTCAGTGCTTTCCAGACCGGAAGATCGCAGATTCAAATCCCACCACCACAAAAGCTGCTTTTAGTGGGCCCTTCAGCAAGGCTCTTAACCCCGAATTGCTCAGTTGTAAGTTACTCTGGATAAAAGAATTTGGCTTCCAAATGCCATAAATGTAGCTCAGTTTACAGGAGTGTACTTTATTTATCTACATTTCAACACTGTATGTTGTATTCGTCTTGTCCCCTTGAACAGCAATACAGAGCTCCTGAAACTCTTCTTTTTGAAGGGCTGGATCAAAGAACCACCAAGCCTGCTCTTGACAGGTCAGTTAGTTGCTCTGGATAAGGTTTAAAGTAGGGCTGTCAAAGTTATTAATGCATTAACGCGAACGGGTTATAACGCAGTGTATGTGTATATATATACATATACATATATATACATATATATGTGTGTGTGTGTGTGTGTGTGTGTGTGAAAAAAAAAAAAAAAAATATATATATATATATATATATATATATATATATATATATAAGAGAGACATACATACATACATACATACATACATGCAAATATACATATATAAATACAAACATCTAATTACATTAATAACGCATTAACGCAAATTGACTTTAACTGTACTAATGTTATGCAAATGGACAAAACCCGAACAACAAAAAAAAGAAGAAATAAATAAATAAAGAGTGCATCCACTCACGCTTCCTAAATTTCCCCCAATGACGCCCCCTAGCTGCGCATTCACAACAGGTACGATCTCCTCACTATATTAGCGTATATTAGCGTACGGAACCTTACGCAAGCGCATCGCATTCCCAAATCCGTATTACTGCAAAAAAGCGCATTTTTACTGAACGCAATAAAGCGCTTCCGTATAACCTAAACACCGTATCACCAGTTTATATGGAAAAGCAACCGGAACACAATTCTTAAAGGAGCCACGTCCCATATTTTACACTTCAAACCAACACTAAACAAATAACATTGTCATTAACAACAAATTCATATTAAAAGAATCATTTCCAGAGAAAAATCAATATTAAAGGGAGAGATTTTGAGATATAATTATAACATAGTTACGGTATTAGAAACATGAAAAGTATTCATTCATGGTCATTATAAAATTAATTGTGCGATTAAATATTTGAAGCGACTGACAGCCTTAGTTTAAATCTAAATGCCTGCGGTAAATCCCTGCGGCTGCGCGTGCGCCCCTGTGCTGCCCTCTACTGGCAGAAAACTAGTCTCGAAGTTGTATGATTCCACCTGGCATCGTCATGGAAACATAAATCCTGCGTCACTGCGCAGGCTGTCATTACAGGTTGCGTATTACGGATTTCGTGCATGCCGTTGTTTGCATGACGTTACGATTTAGTTCTTTTTTTTTTTTTTTTTTTCAAATCAAAACACCTTCATTCCGCAACGAGGTTCACAAAACCTAACGAGCTAATTAACGGCTATATTTCTTCATGTTTTTACTTTTGGATCTCACTTTCGAACTTTCGGGTGTTTTGGAATGTAGATATTTTTAACGATTACACTCTTGTTTTTGTTTGTTTGTTTTACTCGCTAGGTCGAATCAGGTTTTTATGCAGACGCCTGGTGTTTGTTTATGTATCTCCAATATCACAAGCAAACGAACACTGCTCAAATCCTGACACCTTTTTGTTTGGGTTTTTTTGCCCTCCGTTTGTTTTGTCCCCCTTCCACACTAATCGTTGGCTGTTATTTTCCACTCGATGTAAATAATCACAAAAACAATTTTAAACTCGACACATTCCCGGTTCAATATACGTTAGTTTAATGTTGAAGATGGCTATAGTTAAGATTGCAGAGAAGACGAAGGAGAAGAAGAAAAGCATCTGAGCTAGATGACTTAAGGAGGATCTTGGTGCGTTGAAGGACGGAGAACGCCGGGGAACTCGTGGAGAACACATGATTGGTGTGTACATCTTTTTAGAACCGCTTCCTATTCCACATTAAATCTCCATTTGGCTCGTAAAACAACCTCCACTATTCTGGGAAGATGTTCCACTAGATTCTAGTCCTCGGCCAGGCTGGGGAGGCCTCCTGAGATGCAAGAGATCTTCCACTCTCCAACCCAAGATCTTCATGCAGGTTTGAGGTCTTCTAGATCAAATAAAGGGAAGGGAAAATGTCATGCTGCCAATATCGTAAGGAAGCGCTTTGGGGAGGAACCAGGTGTGGTGTGCCAATACTTTTGGTGATATAGTGTTTTTTTTAACAATAATAAACACATGATTTCGATCTCGTCAAACACTTCGGCGGATTTTTTTCCTCCCACTTTTGAAAAATCGGTTTCCACACACCTACTGACATCTAGTGGCTTCACGATGGGCCTGATATGAGATTTCATACGTTCCCCCCGTGATGGAAGAGTGAAGAACGTGCCTGGAGACGGGACGATTGTTTATTGTTTGTGTTTGTTCACGATTTAAACTCACACAGATAACGCTTTCTGTTTTCATCATTTGTTTTCCCTCGTCAGAGTGTGTACAGCGGCGACACGAGATCTCCGCAGCATTTTCACACGTATTTGACATTTTCCTGTAATGTATACAATATGTTTTGGAAGGTTTTTCACTTATTTATTTATTTATTTACTTATTTATTTATACTATTTTTTTTCTTTGTTTATAAATGTCTTTTTTTGTGTGTGTCTGATTTCCATTTGATTTCTGCAGCAATAAAGAAAAATTTTACAGTAAAAAAAAGTTTTCAAAAAATTAAATAAATAAATAAATAAATAATAATAAATATATAATATATATATATATATATATATATATATATATATATCTATATATATGTGTGGAATAAAATGAATTATGGGAGTTCTAATTGGTTGCATTTTTTTTCTTATATAATCAATTATATCAAAAAATTAGTTGTATTGTCATTAATTTTTAAAAAAATGATAATCATAATGTACACTCTGTTTTCATGTTCAAATTATTATTGAAAATGATTCTAATTAAATTATAATTTGAACCAAAGATGAGACGCCGTCACATAAACCCAAAAGACTCTTTTAAGACTCTTTTATGTTTTTTTTTTTTATTGCACTCTTTGTTATTACTATGAATATTGATATGTGGAATGTGTGTGGATTATTTCCAGGATTTTTTTTAATCCCTTTTTAATGAATGATGTAACTGGGACAGATAAAGGAGGGTGGTGGTGGTGCTCATGGTGGTGGTGGTGTTGGTGGGGGGGGTGTGATGGGGAGATGCTGATGTTTTTGTTCCTGTTCTCCCGGCTGGGTTGGAATGTTTGCTTTCTCTCAGTGAATAGCAGGGTATTTTCTAATAGACTGAGACACTTATTATATTTGCAGTTAGGTCCAGCGACACTGTCGAAGCGTGTCAGTGTGTGCTCAGTAGAACAACAGCGAGTGTACGCAAAAACACTGGAATGAAATAAACACCAATATCACACAACTGTTGTCATGTGGTCATTACATATAAGGGCGGATACATATATACATATACATTCATTCATCTTCTAGCGCTTTACTTTATCCGATCTTCCCTCGGGTCACGGGGAGTCTGTGTCTATCTCAGACGTCTATGGGCATTAAGGCAGGATACACCCTGGATGGAATGCCAAACCCATCACACACACACACACACACATTCATACACTAGGGACAATTTTCCAAGCTGCCAATCAACCCTACCGTGCATGTTTTTTTGGACCGGGGGAGGAAACCGGAGAACCCGGAGAAGAAAAACCCCCCTGAGGCACGGGGAGAACATGCACAAACTCCACACACACATGGCCGAGACGGGAATCGAACCCGGACCCTGGCGGTGTGAGGCGAACGTGCTAACCACTAAACCACCATGCCCCTATATATATATATATATATATATATGATATATATATATATATATATATATATATATATATATATATATATATATATATATATATATCATAGTATATATACATATATAGATATATATACACATACATACATACACACACACACACACACATATATATATATATACATATAAATATATATATAAAGAGAGAGAGAGAGACATACATATATATATATATATATATATCTATAGATATATATATATTAATATATATACACACACACATAAAATTACATTAACATTAATAACATTTTAACACAAATTGACTTTAAAAAAAAAACGGCACTAATGTTATTAATGTGCTATAACACAGTGTGCATTACTATGTGAGTGATCTGCTCCTTCACTTTGCATTGTTTTTGGTGAATGGATGAAAAGATAATATATATATATATAATATATATAATATATTAATATATATATATATACAAACCGGATTCCTGAACAATAAATAAAGAAGAAATAAATAAATAAATAAAGCATTCAGTGCATCCACTCACACTCCCTAAATTTCCCCCGATTAATGCTGCGCATTCACAACAGGTACGATCTCCTCACTATATTAGTGTATATTACCGTACGGAACCTTACGCAAGCGCATCGCATTCCCAAATCCGTATTACTATTTTTAACTGAACGCAATAAAGCGCATTTTTACTGAACGCAATAAAGCGCTTCCGTATAACCTAAACACCGTATCACCAGTTTATATGGAAAAGCAACCGGAACACAATTCTTAAAGGAGCCACGTCCCATATTTTACACTTCAAACCAACACTAAACAAAATAACATTGTCATTAACGAGGAATTAATGAACAAGAAATGAATAAGAAAGGAATAAGTGAAAAATACAAAATAATCATGCATTTTATTTTGAAGAGAGATTTTGAGTTAACTTTATATATTTTATAACAACAATTAGCCATAATATTAAGAACATGAAAAGTATTAATTTATGGTACATTGAGAAAAGAAAGATATGCAATTAATATGTTAATACGTTTATATATATATATATATATATATATATATATATATATATATATATATATATATATATATCATCATCGAAAAGAAATAAAGCAATAAATGTTACAATAATAATAATAATAATAATTATTATTATTATTATTATTATTACATTCATTCATTTCATCTTCTAGCGCTTTATCCGATCTTCCCTCGGGTCACGGGGAGTCGATGTTATGGAGTGTCTATATCTCAGGCGTCTATGGGCATTAAGACAGGATACACCCTGGATGGAATGCCAAACCCATCGCAGGGCACACACATTCATACACTAGGGACAATTTTCCAAGGTGCCAATCAACCTATCCGTGCATGTTTTTGGACCGGGGGAGGAAACCGGAGAGAACCCGGAGAAAAACCCCCTGAGGCACGGGGGAGAACATGCACAAACTCCACACACACATGACCGAGACGGGAATCGAACCCGGATCCTGGCGGTGTGAGGCGAACGACGTGCTAACCACTACGCACGCCACCGTGCCCCTATTATTATTACAATTATTATAAATATATTTATAAATCTGTTCCAATTGCAAAAAGAAAAAACATTTCTTATTCACGGGTGTCCACAAATTTTGTCCATATTATGACTTTTTTTGTCTGCTCTGTGAAAATCTGAAAACCAGTTTGAACTTTATATATATATATATATATATATATATATATATATATATATATATATATATATATATATATATAATATCTGCCTCATTACTGGTCTTTACATGTGTATTGTACACACTGCTCTCACTGACAGTGTTACTGTTTACATGCACATTTTGCACATCCACTTTTTATTACTGCTGCTCTACTTGTTCATTTGCACACTCACCAAACTGTGTTACAATGTTTACAAAAACTTTGCACTACATCACAGTGACGGTCGTTGTTGTGTTTTTTATCTTATTTTATATTGTGTTATAGTTGTTTGTTATGCACTGTCTCGTGTTGTCAACACAGTCTTGTTGTGTCTTTGCGCTGTTTGCACCACACGATGCACTTTATGTCGCGAGGACAAACTTAGTCTCGTCCTCAGCATTGTGTTGTTGTGTTTGTGTTATATGTTGTTTTGTGTAGCACCAGGGTCCTGGAGAAACGTTTGTCTCATTTCACTGTGTACACAGTCAGATATATGGGTTGTAATGACAATAAAACCTCTTGACTTGACTATAATCAGAAATGGACAAATAAACCAAAAGAACAACAACAACAACAACAAAAAAAAGTGGGAAACTGAGTAAAAATAGGAAAAGGATGAAAAAAAAAGTTTAAGTAACGGAAGAAAGGACTGAAAAAGGATAACATAAGTGTGTGTGTGTGTGTGTGTGTGTGTGTGTGTGTGTGTGTGTGTGTGTGTGTGTGTGTGTGTGTGTGTGTGTGCGTGCGTGTGTGTGTAAAATGAGAAGAAACTAAAATAACCAAAAAGTGGAAAAGTCGCATTACAGTGGAGACAGTCAAATTAATTCGTAAATAATAACAACAATAATAATAATTAGTGTGAAGAATGAAATAATACATTAAAAATGATATACAACACAATACACTGTATAGCGAATAATGACAACGCTAGCTTACACACTTGCATACTATTTAGTGCAGTAGTATGGGATTAAATACTAGCCAGTGTCTGCTCTTGCGTACTATTTAGTATGGATACTTTCTAGAGAGTTAGCACGTTGGACATGGGGACAGTGCATTTACACACTTGCATACTATTTAGTGCAGTAGTATGGGATTAAATACTAGCCAGTGTCTGCTCTTGCGTACTATTTAGTATGGATACTTTCTAGAGAGTTAGCACGTTGGACATGGGGACAGTGCATTTACACACTTGCATACTATTTAGTGCAGTAGTATGGGATTAAATACTAGCCAGTGTCTGCTCTTGCGTACTATTTAGTATGGATACTTTCTAGAGAGTTAGCACGTTGGACATGGGGACAGTGCATTTACACACTTGCATACTATTTAGTGCAGTAGTATGGGATTAAATACTAGCCAGTGTCTGCTCTTGCGTACTATTTAGTATGGATACTTTCTAGAGAGTTAGTACGTGGAACACACGTGGAACACACTTGCATACTATTTAGTGCAGTAGTATGGGATTAAGGACCTTGTACTATTTATTATTATTATTATTATTATTTAAATGAAGCCTACTTACATACTATTTAGTAAGCAAGTATGACATCGTGGGCGATGCCTTGGACACTTAAGAGAAGAAAGGAAGGAAGAAAGAAAGAAAGAAAGAAAGAAAGAGCCCCGGCTGAAGAGCGGAAGTGACGTGTGCACGCCGTCAGCCCGTGTGTTGATGTTTTGTGGAGAGCGGACGGGAAGCAGCGGTAGCGGCTTTTGTTTTTGTCCCCGACCCGCGACGTCCCTTCTCGCCGTTAAAACGAGTCGCTCCGGTGTCCCGCCCGGTACAGCTCCCGGGAGGCGGACACGGACACAGGAGAGGAGGAGGACACGGCGGCTCCCACGGTCCGAACGCGGAGACGTTTAAACGGGAGGACAATTCGGTTATCTGTCCCCCCCTCCTCCTCCTCCTCCCTTCTCCCTTCTTTCTTTCCTTCCTTCTTTCCTTCCCCTACTCTCTCTATCTATCTCTCTCTCTCTCTCTCCCCCCCCTCCTCATCCCCCTCCCCGACTCCGGTCTGCTTTAAATAGACGACGGGCGAGCCGACATGACGATTCTGCCCAAGAAGAAGCCGAGCTCGACGGTCGGCGTGTCCGATCACACCGACGAGCCCGACCGACGGAGCGGGTCCGACGCGCACCCGCATCCGCACCCGCACTCCCACGCTGTGCGCACGGGCGCCAGGCCCCGAGCGTCTCCGCCGCCGTGGTCGTACCAGACCGCTCCGCCTTCGTCCAGGGAGGACCGGAGGAATGAGCCGAGCTCGCGGCCGCAGCAGGCCTCGCCTCCGCCCGTGGGCTCGGGCGGCTCCCCGGCCGGCCCGGGAGACGGAAGCGGCATCTCGGGGGTCCGCGGAGACCTCGCCGGCGGGGTCGGATGCGGCGGCGCTGGTGGGATCGGGATTGGTAGTTGCTGCTCCGGCCCGGGGCTTAGCAAGAGGCGGCGTCAGGCGACGTGCACCGGCGGAGTCGCGGGCGGAGGCACCGGACCCGGCGTGTCCGGTGGCGGCGGCGGAGTCGGTGGCGGTGTCGGCCCGAGCTCGGATCCCGAGGAAGGCGCCGGTTACAACAGCGAGGACGAGTACGAGAACGCCTCCCGACTCCAGTCCGAGGATCCGGCCACGGTCGAGCAGGTAGAGCGCGGCATGCTAACTGACTAGCGTCCTAGCTAGCATAAACAATAAACAGCCAAACGTCAACAAACGTCGCCTTAAATTTCACATCGGAACCAGAACTGTATTATTTATAATATTATTATTATTATTTACCTTTTTATTATAATATCGGAATTAAGAGAAATAAAAGGGAATGGATTTAAACCGGACCTAAAATCTGAATGAGTTAGCATTTAGCTTCATAGCGAGCAGGAAGCGACGCTGTTTACACAACAGAATTGATTTAAAGTGTTTATAAAGTTTCACGTTTTATAACGCGCTTAAAACGTGTTATAAAGCAGGGGGCAATGCAGTGAGCCTGTAATGTCACTTCAGCACACCACTTTCATACTGCTTTACTATGTAAACAACCACGTAAACATATCGATATTTACGAATAAATGCATTTTATTCTTTATTTTTTTTCTGTCTATAAGAATAAGAACACTTCATTTATGTATACTGTAAAGTGTGCTAGTATTCTTTTAACAACGTCTCCAAATACCTACTTGCATACTGTTTAGTGTACTAAATAGTACATATAGTATATAGTATAGTATACTATATAGCAGGGGTCACCAACGTGGTGCCCGGGTGGGCACCAGGTAGCCCCCAAGGAGAACAGCACATGAGTAGCTCTCAGGCTTGCTATAAAAAAAAAGTGCACAACTCATCAGTGAGATTTTATGCGTCTATAAAATGTAAAATGTAGTTAATTCGTTGTTGATAGTCACTGTCAAGTGTATTTACATAGATAAATGAGTATCATTAATAATAATAATAATAATAATAATATATAACTAAAGGTAAATTTGTTATTTCAGAGGAGTATTTCAAACTGGTAGCCCTTTATATGACTCGGTGTCCATGTAGTAGCTCTCAGTTACAAAAAGGTTGGTGATCCCTGCTATATAGTATACTTTTAACGAAGATCTTTATTTGTTTAGTGCAGAAGTATTTTTTATATATTTATTCGGAAAACATATTACATACTTTTCAGTTCGGTAGTATTTCTGATACTGTACCCAGGTCAGGACTTAAAGGATGTAGAAAATGTTTATTTTTTTCCTTCCTTTACGTAATATTATGAGAATAATAACACATTTATCGACATGCATGCTATTTAGTGTTGTAGTATGCGATTAAGCAATTAATAAATAGTGTCACATTATTTAGTGTCGTATGTGACACATAATGCAATCTGGTCACAAACTAACACTACTTGGTCGCTAAAAGGTTCTGTTATATATATATATATAACAGAATATAATAATCATTCATTCATCTTCTAGCGCTTTATCCGATCTTCCCTCGGGTCACGGGGAGTCTGTGTCTATCTCAGGCGTCTATGGGCATTATATGGGAGGTGATAGCCCAGTGGTTAAGGTGTTGGACTCTGGGCCGAAAGGCCGAAAGATCATGGGTTCAAACCCCACCACCACTAAGCTGTCACTAGTGGGTCCTTGAGCAAGGCCCTTAACCCTGAATTGCTCAATTGTAAGTCGCTCTGGATAAGAGCGTCTGCCAAATGCTGCAAATGTAAATGTAAATGCATTAAGGCAGGATACACCCTGAATGGAATGCCAACCCATCACACACACACACACACACATTCATACACTAGGGACAATTTTCCAAGGTGCCAATCAACCTACCGTGCATGTTTTTGGTCCGGGGGAGGAAACCGGAGAACCCGGAGAAAAACCCCCTGAGACACGGGGAGAACATGCACAAACTCCACACACACATGGCCGAGACGGGAATCGAACCCGGACCCTGGCGGTGTGAGGCGAACGTGCTAACCACTAAACCACCGTGCCCCCATAATATAATATATATCTATAATAATATCTAATTTTCGGAATAAAGTTACAAATAAATAGCTTTTTTTTCTTCCCCGCTTGTGCTTTTTGCCACAATCATTATAGGGAATCGTGTGTTTATTCCACAGTGCTTATGCGAAGTGCACATACTTGCATACTATTTAGTATGTTGGTATGTGATGAAGAATGTAGCCAGGTCTGGATTTGCATACGACTTAGTAACAACCGGATCACAAAACGGACTTATATTTAATACGGGAAAAGTTACGAAGGTACTAAAATAAATGTAATTCTGGCGATGTTTACGGTGGGGCCGAAACGATCCGTCCAATTACTCGAGGAATCGTTTCAGCCCCACTTTAAATGTACATAAGAAGAAAAATAAACAACAACATCGAAACAGGTTATTTTTATCTCGATGCTTCATTTAGTCCATTTAACTCCACACGGGGCAGCGCGTTTCCCTACGGACCGTTTTTACTGACGCACCTACACTCTGGAGCGTCCGGACGGATAACACGGAAGATAAAGTGGAGTAAAACGTGGAGAAACGGAAAAATAGCAAAGCAAAATCCTTTGGAATTGATTTTTATAGTTTTATAGTTTAAAAAAAAATTTAAGCAGTTGTTTAGATTGAATTAATACGTGAGTGAGAATAATAACGAGTTTCGTTAAAGGAATATTTTATATCCTTCCTCGTCACGGTGGAGGGACTTTTTGAACACATTGTATTTTGTTTGTTGTTTGTTCAGCGGTAAAAATGTCACAAAACAATTCTTAAAAGGAAACAAATCACTAGAGACCTGCATTATTTTCTCTCTTATTTAGTTTTATTCTTGTGTAAAGAGTCTTGGTGACTCGGTGGCGAGTCTTAACGAGAGCAGCCGAAAAAGCTGCTTTTTCAATTTACTGAAAAATGTACTAAATTGTGTCGTTTATTGTTCATTAGTTCGTTTCAGTATTTTCTAATATTTAAAAAAAAAAAACAAAATTTTACGTAAATTTCTGGTGATTTTAATTCTTGCACTATGACGGAATTAACTGAAGCAAACACCATGTGGCATCAGTGATTGGCCTCTAGAGGGCGCTCTCGTACTGTCAGCAGCCTTTCTCCAGCACAGACGCAACCCGGAAAAACTACCGCTTTGGATATTTGCTGATTGTCGACTGTCACTTCTATCTATCTATCTATCTATCTATCTATCTCTATCTCTCAGATATATATATATATATATATATATATATATATATATATATATATATATATATATATACTTCTATAAATCACTTCTCAGTATGTGACTTAGAATGTCCGAGATCTGGTCATGGATATTATCTGTTACTATGAGAATAAACAAACAAAAAAACAAAACAAATGGTGTATATGAGTATAAAAACACTGTCAATTAATGGGCTTTCATACTATTAAATATACTAGTATGCAATTGAGAAGATGAATAGTGAATTTATATAAGAATGCAAACTGTATTGTATAGGTAGTGTGTGACTTAATGCATACTTTATAATAATAGATGAAAATGATGTACATTATTTAATGTGTACTATTTAGTGTGGAAGTATGCAACTTAGAACATCACTGGATCTGGTCTTGCATACTATATAGTGTGGAAGTATGCAATGAATGCGCACTGTCTAGTGAGTTAGTATGAGAATAAAAACAAGTTTATGGCTTTCTATTTACTATTGTACAGTATATTAGTATTATTATCTATCAATATTCAGAATGTAGCTGATTATTACTGTTCTAATACAATTACATTTTAAGTTTGTTTGTTTGTTGCATCTTTTGTTGTTGTTGTTATGTCTATCTGCTAACAGCCAATCAGTAAAAACTACTGTATGACTATTATTTTATACTCCCATTGAAAAGCTTTTTAATCAAATCGATCTAGTTTTTAAAAAAAAAGTTTAACAATTTTTATAGAAAAAAATTAACCTTTTCTTATTTAAATTTTCTTCTTTTATTTTTTTAATAATAAAATCGAGAACCCTCCATGACCAGCTGGCATGGCGTAAAGAAACCAAAAACTATCCCACGTCCAATCCCTCATTCACATTTAGGCCATTTCCACACTGATCTATTTTTGCTTTTAAAAAATGCTCTGTTTTTTTTTAACCACACTTTTTTTTCTAACTTTTTGGAAAACGGAGACTTTCGAACGACACATTCTCAGCCGTGACATTCGAAATACCGGAAAGAAACAAAAATAAATAAATAACAGCAGCCTGAAATGATACCCGTGCTTACGTTTCATAACTTGAAGTTAATGAAAACATCGCGTGTTTTATTAATAAAATAAAAATAACATTTCATTATTCACGTATAATATATTCACGTTCTGGTATTTATTAAATAAAAAGTAAAAATATAAGTATCGGTTTGGTATTGGTATCACGATGTGTAATCTGGGTATCGTATTGACATCATTTCAGTATTTTTTCAGTTTAAGTTTTTTTTTTTTTTTTTACGTAAATTTCTGGTGATTTTAGTTCTTGCATTATGACAGAGTTAACCGAAGCAAACACCATGTTATTTATTAAATAAAAAGTAAAAATATAAGTATCGGTTTGGTATTGGTATCGCGATGTGTAATCTGGGTATCGTATCGACATCGTTTTGTGTGTGCCGACTTTTGGGAAACTCTTGAAAGTGAAAGTGTGGGCATGGAACACGGGTTTTACGGAATTTATTTATTTATTGATGTATTCACGTATTTATTTATTTATTTATTTATTGCCGTGTCACCTGCAACTCTGAGACAATTCTCTGTCTTTTTTTTTTTTTTTCTTTTTCTTCTTAAAGCAACTGTTAAAGCCACTGTTGTCCACCAGGGGGCGCTGAACATACATTTCCTCCAGTGTGTTCAGTATAAATACCCCTAAATATTCAGGGACTGGACAACAGGAGGCGAAAGTTTACACGCCCTGTCTTTAAGCGTGAATCAGAATTAAACTGAAATATAATTTCTCTTTCTCATTCCCATCTTTTTCTCATCTATCTATCTATCTATCTATCTATCTATCTATCTATCTATCTATCTACTAGCGAGCTCATTCAAACTCTGTATATCTTCCTTCATCCCTTTTTTTTTTAACTCCTCCACCTTCCAATCTTCTCTTCTCCTTCATCTCATTTCTCTCTCTCTCTCCCTCTCTCTCTCTCTCTCTCTCCCTCTCTCTCTCTCTCTCTCTCTCTCTCTCTCTCAGCAGGAGCACTGGTTCGAGAAAGCACTTAGAGAAAAGAAAGGCTTTGTGATTAAAAAAATGAAGGAAGACGGCGCATGTCTCTTCAGAGCTGTCGGTATGTAACAATCTCTCTCTCTCTCTCACTCACACACACACACACACACACACACACACACACACACCACGTCACCCTGATCACAAGGGAACATCAGGGCTGTAGCTCAGAGGGACGCTGCAGTACCGCTCCCTGGCACTGGGTGGCGCTCGAATCTCACCGTATTACACACAGTTTTTGTTTCTGACAATGAACTTCATCCTCAGACTGTGTGAGGAGAGAAAACTTACAACAAACCCCAAAACAAATGAGACGATGAAACAAAATCCGTCCCTCTGATATGTAGAACCCAGGATGGGTTTATGAGGAGTTGTGAGATGGTGTGAGATGGTACAGGTGGATGTGAGATGGTGTGAGAAGGTACAGGTGGATGTGAGATGGTTGTGAGATGGTACAGGTGGATGTGAGATGGTTGTGAGATGGTTGTGAGAAGGTACAGGTGGATGTGAGATGGTTGTGAGATGGTACAGGTGGAGTGAGGTGTGTGAGATGGTTGTGAGAAGGTACAGGTGGATGTGAGATGGTTGTGAGATGGTAGTGTGTGAGATGGTGTGGAGGTGGCTGAGGTGTGTGAGGTGGTTGTGAGAGGTGTGAGGTGAGATGGTTGTGAGGTGGTGCATGGTGGAGGTACTGGATGGTGTGAGATGGTACAGGTGGTACAGGTGAGATGGTTGTGAGATGGTACAGGGATGGATGGTTGTGAGAAGGTACAGGTGGATGTGAGATGGTTGTGAGAAGGTACAGGTGGATGTGAGATGGTTGTGAGATGGTGTGAGATGGTACAGGTGGATGTGAGATGGTTGTGAGAAGGTACAGGTGGATGTGAGATGGTTGTGAGATGGTACAGGTGGATGTGAGATGGTTGTGAGAAGGTACAGGTGGATGTGAGATGGTTGTGAGATGGTTGTGAGAAGGTGGGGTGACAGGTGGATGGTTGAGAAGGTACAGGTGGATGTGAGATGGTTGTGAGAAGGTACAGGTGGATGTGAGATGGTTGTGAGATGGTACAGGTGGATGTGAGATGGTTGTGAGAAGGTACAGGGATGGAGACCTGTGAGATGGTTGTGAGATGGTTGTGAGGTGTACAGGTGGATGTGAGATGGTGTGAGAAGGTACAGGTGGATGTGAGATGGTTGTGAGATGGTTGAGATGAGATGGTAGGTGGACAGGTGGATGGATGTGAGAAGGTGGTTGTGAGATGGTTGTGAGAAGGTACAGGTGGATGTGAGATGGTTGTGAGAAGGTACAGGTGGATGTGAGATGGTTGTGAGATGGTGTGAGATGGTACAGGTGGATGTGAGATGGTTGTGAGAAGGTACAGGTGGATGTGAGATGGTTGTGAGAAGGTACAGGTGGATGTGAGATGGTTGTGAGATGGTGGATGTGAGAGTGGTACAGGTGGATGTGAGATGGTTGTGAGATGGTACAGGGTGGATGTGAGATGGTTGTGAGAAGGTACGGGTGGATGTGAGGTGGTTGTGAGATGGTTGTGAGAAGGTACAGGTGGATGTGAGATGGTTGTGAGATGGTACAGGGTGGATGTGAGATGGTTGTGAGAAGGTACAGGTGGATGTGAGATGGTGTGAGATGGGTGTGGTGTGAGAAGGTACAGGTGGATGTGAGATGGTTGTGAGATGGTGTGAGGTACAGGTGGATGTGAGATGGTTGTGAGAGAGGTACAGGTGGATGTGAGATGGTTGTGAGATGGTACAGGTGGATGTGAGATGGTTGTGAGAAGGTACAGGTGGATGTGAGATGGTTGTGAGAAGGTACAGTTGGATGTGAGATGGTTGTGAGATGGTACAGGAGGATGTGAGATGGTTGTGAGAAGGTACAGGTGGATGTGAGATGGTTGTGAGATGGTTGTGAGAAGGTACAGGTGGATGTGAGATGGTTGTGAGAAGGTACAGGTTGGATGTGAGATGGTTGTGAGATGGTACAGGTGGATGTGAGATGGTTGTGAGATGGTTGTGAGGTGGTACAGGTGGATGTGAGATGGTTGTGAGGTGGTGTGAGAAGGTACAGGTGGATGTGAGATGGTTGTGAGAAGGTACAGGTGGATGTGAGATGGTTGTGAGAAGGTACAGGTGGATGTGAGATGGTTGTGAGATGTTGTGAGGTACAGGTGGATGTTAGATGGTTGTGAGAAGGTACAGGTGGATGTGAGATGGTGGGGGCTGAGATGGGGAGAAGGTACAGTGAGATGGTAGATGGTGTTGTGAGCAGGTGGATGTGAGATGGTTGTGAGATGGTGAGGTGGCAGGTGGATGTGAGATGGTGGTGAGAAGGTACAGGTGGATGTGAGATGGTACAGGTGGATGTGTGAGATGGTTGTGAGATGGTGTGAGATGGTACAGGTGGATGTGAGATGGTTGTGAGATGGGTGTGAGAAGGTACAGGTGGATGTGAGATGGTTGTGAGAAGGTACAGGTGGATGTGAGATGGTTGTGAGATGGTACGGGTGTGAGATGGTACAGGTGGATGTGAGATGGTTGTGAGATTGTGAGAAGGTACAGGTGGATGTGAGATGGTTGTGAGATGGTACAGGTGGATGTGAGATGGTTGTGAGAAGGTACGGGTGGATGTGAGGTGGTTGTGAGATGGTTGTGAGAAGGTACAGTTGGATGTGAGATGGTTGTGAGATGGTACAGGTGGTACAGGTGGATGTGAGATGGTTGTGAGATGGTGGTGTGTGAGATGGTGTGAGAAGGTACAGGTGGATGTGAGATGGTTGTGAGATGGTTGTGAGATGGTACAGGTGGATGTGAGATGGTACAGGTGGATGTGAGATGGTGTGAGATGGTACAGGTGGATGTGAGATGGTGTGGGAAGGTACAGGTGGATGTGAGATGGTTGTGAGATGGTACAGGTGGATGTGAGATGGTTGTGAGAAGGTACGGTGGATGTGAGGTGGTTGTGAGATGGTTGTGAGATGGTACAGGTGGGTGTGAGATGGTTGTGAGAAGGTACAGGTGGATGTGAGATGGTTGTGAGATGGTGTGAGATGGTACAGGTGGATGTGAGATGGTTGTGAGATGGTACAGGTGGATGTGAGATGGTTGTGAGATGGTACAGGTGGATGTGAGATGGTTGTGAGAAGGTGGGTGGATGTGAGGTGGTGGTGAGATGGTTGTGAGATGGTACAGGTGGATGTGAGATGGTTGTGAGAAGGTACAGGTGGATGTGAGATGGTTGTGAGAAGGTACAGGTGGATGTGAGATGGTTGTGAGATGGTGTGAGAAGGTACAGGTGGATGTGAGATGGGTGTGAGATGGTACAGGTGGATGTGAGAAGGTTGTGAGAAGGTACAGGTGGATGTGATAGATGGTTGTGAGAAGGTACAGGTGGATGTGAGATGGTTGTGAGATGGTTGTGAGAAGGTACAGGTGGATGTTGAGATGGTTTGTGAGAAGGTACAGGTGGATGTGAGATGGTTGTGAGAAGGTACAGGTGGATGTGAGATGGTGTGAGAAGGTACAGGTGGATGTGAGAAGGTTGTGAGAAGGTACAGGTGGATGTGAGATGGTTGTGAGATGGTGTGAGATGTACAGGGATGGATGTGAGATGGTACAGTGGATGAGATGGTTTTGAGTGTAGATGGTGAGATGGTACAGTGGTGTGAGATGGTGAGATGGTGGTACAGGTGGATGTGAGATGGTTGTGAGAAGGTACAGTTGGATGTGAGATGGTTGTGAGATGGTAGAGGTACAGGGTGGATGTGAGGTGGATTGTGAGATGGTTGTGAGATGGTACAGGTGGGTGTGAGATGGTACAGGGATGTGAGATGGTGTGTGAGAAGGTACAGGTGGATGTGAGATGGTTGTGAGATGGTGTGAGATGGTACAGGTGGATGTGAGATGGTTGTGAGAAGGTACAGGTGGATGTGAGATGGTTGTGAGATGGTGTGAGATGGTACAGGTGGATGTGAGATGGTGTGAGATGGTTGTGGAGATGGTGTGAGAAGGTACAGGGTGGATGTGAGATGGTTGTGAGATGGTTGTGAGAAGGTACAGGTGGATGTGAGATGGTTGTGAGATGGTACAGGTGGATGTGAGATGGTTGTGAGATGGGTGAGTGGTGTGAGATGGTGGATGTGAGATGTTGTGAGAGGTGGAAATGGAGATGGTTGTGAGATGGTGTGAGATGGTACAGGTGGACAGGTGGATGGTGAGATGGTACAGGTGGATGTGAGATGGTTGTGGGATGGTGTGACAGGTGGATGTGAGATGGTGTGAGATGGGTGTGAGATGGTGTGAGAAGGTACAGGTGGATGTGAGATGGTTGTGAGGTGGTGTGATGGTGTGAGAAGGTACAGGTGGATGTGAGATGGTTGTGAGAAGGTACAGGTGGATGTGAGATGGTTGTGAGAAGGTACAGGTGGATGTGAGATGGTACAGGTGGATGTGAGATGGTACAGGTGTGAGATGGGTGTGAGAAGGTACAGGTGGATGTGAGATGGTTGTGAGATGGTTGTGAGAAGGTACAGTTGGATGTGAGATGGTTGTGAGATGGTGTGACAGGGTGGATGTGAGATGGTTGTGAGAAGGTACGGGTGGATGTGAGGTGGTTGTGAGATGGTTGTGAGATGGTACAGGTGGATGTGATGGTGAGATGGTTGTGAGATGGTAGGTACAGTTGGATGTGAGATGGTTGTGAGATGGTACAGGTGGAGGATGTGAGATGGTTGTGAGAAGGTACAGTGGATGGATGTGAGATGGTTGTGAGATGGTTGTGAGAAGGTACAGGTGGATGTGAGATGGTGTGAGATGGTGGATGTGAGAAGGTACAGGTGGATGTGAGATGGTTGTGAGATGGTGTGACATGGTAGGAGGTGGATGTGAGATGGTTGTGAGATGTGGAGGTGCAGGTGGGTGTGAGATGGTTGTGAGATGGTGTGAGATGGTACAGGTGGATGTGAGATAGTTGTGAGGTGGATGTGAGATGGTGTGAGAAGGTACAGGTAGATGTGAGGTGTGAGATGGGTGTGAGAAGGTACAGGTGGATGTGAGATGGTTGTGAGGTGGTGTGAGATGGTGTGAGAAGGTACAGGTGGATGTGAGATGGTGTGAGAAGGTACAGGTGGATGTGAGATGGTGTGAGATGGTGGACAGGTGGATGTGAGATGTGAGGTGTGTGAGATGGTACAGGTGGATGTGAGATGGTTGTGAGATGTGTGAGAAGGTACAGGTGGATGTGAGAAGGTTGTGAGATGGTGTGAGAAGGTACAGGTGGAGATGTGAGATGATGTTGTGAGAAGGTACAGGTGGATGTGAGATGGTTGTGAGAAGGTACAGGTGGATGGATGTGAGATGGTTGTGAGATGGTACAGGGTGGATGTGAGATGGTTGTGAGAAGGTACAGGTGGATGTGAGATGGTTGTGAGATGGTGAGGTGGTGTGGGAGGTGTGTGAGATGGTTGTGAGAAGGTACAGTTGGATGTGAGATGGTTGTGAGATGGTACAGGTGGATGTGAGATGGTGTGAGAAGGTACAGGTGGATGTGAGATGGTTGTGAGAAGGTGGACAGGTTGTGGATGTGAGATGGTTGTGAGATGGTACAGGTGGATGTGAGATGGTTGTGAGAAGGTACAGGTGGATGTGAGATGGTTGTGAGATGGTACAGGTGGATGTGAGATGGTTGTGAGAAGGTGGTGGATGTGAGAAGGTATGTGAGATGGTTGTGAGAAGGTACAGGTGGATGTGAGATGGTTGTGAGATGGTTGTGAGGTACAGGTGGATGTGAGATGGTAGATGGTGTGAGATGGTTGTGAGATGGTACAGGTGGATGTGAGATGGTTGTGAGATGGTTGTGAGATGGTACAGGTGGATGTGAGATGGTTGTGAGATGGTACAGGGTGGATGTGAGATGGTTGTGAGAAGGTACAGGGTGGATGTGAGATGGTGGTGTGTGAGATGGTTGTGAGAAGGTACAGTTGGATGTGAGATGGTTGTGAGATGGTACAGGTGGATGTGAGATGGTTGTGAGATGGAGGTACAGGTGGATGTGAGATGGTTGTGAGAGGTGTGAGAAGGTACAGGTGGATGTTGAGATGGTTGTGAGATGGTTGTGAGATGGTACAGGTGGATGTGAGATGGTTGTGAGATGGTACAGGTGGATGTGAGATGGTTGTGAGAAGGTACAGGTGGATGTGAGATGGTTGTGAGATGGTACAGGTGGATGTGAGATGTGAGAAGGTACAGGTGGATGTGAGAAGGTACAGGTGGATGTGAGATGGTACAGGTGGATGTGAGATGGTACAGGTGTGAGATGGTTGTGAGGTACAGGTACAGTGGATGTTAGATGGTTGTGAGAAGGTACAGGTGGATGTGAGATTTAGATGTTGTGAGATGGTACGGTGTGGAGATGTTAGATGGTTGTGAGATGGTCCAGGTGGATGTGAGATGGTACAGGTGGTGTGAGATGGTACAGGTGGATGTGAGATGGTGTGAGATGGTTGTGAGATGGTTGTGAGAAGGTACAGGTTGGATGTGAGATGGTTGTGAGATGGTACGGGTGGATGTGAGATGGTTGTGAGAAGGTACAGGTGGATGTGAGATGGTTGTGAGATGGTACAGGTGGATGTGAGATGGTTGTGAGATGTGAGGTACAGGTGGATGTGAGATGGTTGTGAGAAGGTACAGGTGGATGTGAGATGGTTGTGAGATGGTACAGGTGGATGTGAGATGGTTGTGAGAAGGTACAGGTGGATGTGAGATGGTTGTGAGATGGTACAGGTGGATGTGAGATGGTTGTGAGATGGTACAGGTGGATGTGAGATGGTTGTGAGAAGGTACAGGGTGGATGTGAGATGGTTGTGAGAAGGTACAGGGTGGATGTGAGATGGTTGTGAGATGGTACAGGGTGGATGTGAGATGGTTGTGAGATGGTACAGGTGGATGTGAGATGGTTGTGAGAAGGTACAGGTGGATGTGAGATGGTTGTGAGAAGGTACAGGGTTGGATGTGAGATGGTTGTGAGATGGTACAAGGGTGGATGTGAGATGGTTGTGAGATGGTTGTGAGATGGTTGTGAGGTACAGGTGGATGTGAGACGTTTAACAGCAGAGGGTTTTTTTTGGGGCGGTTTGTTTACATGAAACTCGCCACTCCGCGCTTTCTGTTTCAGCAATCACATTTTCCCCTGCAGCTGTCGATGTGACTCATGGGGAAATGACTCCTTCATTATTTTACTCTTCGTTTCTCATTCCGCCTCTCATGACCTGTTTCATTCTTTATTTACTACCGTGCAAAACTTTAACAGTCAAAAAAACTAGTGGGCTGCAAAAATCTAATAATTAACTACACACAATAACGAAGAAGAAAATTGTGGGGTTTTTTTTTTAGTCCTATGAGGATATAACAAAAATATCTGTTTTAATTCTTTATCTACTTAAAAAAAATATATATATACCGTAAATTCCGGACTATAAAGCGCACCTGCATATAAGCCGCATCTGCTCTATTTAAAAAACAAAAACCCTAAAATTCACAAATAAGCCGCACCTGCATATAAGCCGCATCCGCTTTTGAATGGTAAATGTACATGTATGTACCTAAATAGATCCTTTCCTACCCTGTATTTTAACACGGTGTAACGGTGGACGCTGCACAGAGACGCGGAGATCCGGAATTCATACAAAACAGGATTTATTACAATAAAGAACTCAGGAGACGCCGCTCATACGGAGCGGCCAGACAGGCTAGGGAGCCTTGCGCTCTGCGCGCCGTGGTACCGGGAGTACCGGAGACTTGGAAGTCCGTGGAATCGGGAACAGACAAAGGTTAGGCATAAACATATATCGAGCGTCCGTGTCCGCGACACTAGGTATGTGCTACGAGCCCGGACGGGGATTGTAGGGTGAACCGGGCTTATATCGGGAGAGGGAAAATCAAGAACCGCTGAGGCTGTATTGTGTGTGTGTGTGTGTGTGTGTGTGGTGTGTGTGGGGGGAAAAGAGCAGGGGAGGAGAGAGAGAGCACCGAGCAGAAATTTTACTGATTAAAACGGGACAGAACCAAGAGAAAATAAGCGCTATTTACAGTATTTATCTTCATTTCTCCTGTGTGTGAAATGACGTCACCTTAACCTTGTAAAGATAGAGTTTGTCCTCCTTCTATCCGCTTCTACCCACTTATATCTGCTAAAGAGGAACTAGCGCATTCTTCTTCTTTGCTTTTATTTTGTGTTAGTTTAGATTCTAATTGCGGTTAGAGCCCCTAGCGGTCGGGAAAAAATCCGCAGAATAGCCGCACCTTATTATTAGCCACATGGTTCAAAACCTAGGAAAAAAGTAGCGGCTTATAGTCCGAAATTTACAGTATATATATATATATAATATATATAGTATACAGTACAGTCCCTGACAAAAGTCTTGTCGCTTATCTATTTTGTAGAAACACCTGCTATTAACCTTGCTATTATTGACTTTTAATGAATCAATTGGTGTTAGAAATAGCTCGTATGAACAGTTAAAACCCTCCCAAATGATGTTTAATGCACTGAAATAAATGAGTTTCACTGAAAAAATATTTATCATTTAATCAAAACAGAAAGGTCAAATTTTGGCAAGACAAAAGTTTTGTCGCCTATAACAGAAATTGAACAAATACTGCAAATACAAAAATATGTCAGCAAATTAAGTAGTGGTGCTGTGAGATCCAAATGTAATATCTTGTATGACTTCCATGAGCTTGAAGGACTGCATCCATGCGGTTTGGCAAGGATTCATACAACTTATTGATGAAGTCATCAGGAATAGCAAAGAAAGCAGTCTTGCAAGCCTCCCAGAGTTCATCCAATATTTTTTGGTTTAGTCTTCCATGCTTCCTCTTTCATCCTACCCCACATATGCTCAATGATGTTCAAGTCTGGTGACTGGGCTGGCCAATCCTGGAGCATCTTGATCTTCTTCGCCCTGAGGAACTTTGATGTGGAGATGGAAGTATGCGATGGAGCACCATCCTGCTGCAGAATTTGGCCTCTTTTATGGTTGGGAATATAAGAGGTAGCTAAGATTTCTTGGTATTTTAGACTATTGATGTTGCCTTCCACCCTGCAGATCTCTCGTACACCCCCATACTGGATGGAACCCCAGACCATGATTTTTCCGCCACCAAACTTCACTGGTTTCTGGGTGAATCTCGGATCCATGCGGGCTCCAGTAGGAGTGTCTATCTGCAATATTTGCGGCGACTGTGGTGTAATTCAACAGAAGATTCATCTGAAAAATCCACCTTCTGCCACTTTTCCAGCGTCCATCCTTTTAGCAGGCTGTGGGCCTTGGCAAATGCCACACGGTTTTTCAATCGTCTTTTGTTTAGTGCTGGCTTCTGGGCACTGATTCGACCATGGAGGCCATTTCGAGATAGAATCCGACAAACTGTTCTGGTTGACACGGGGACTTCAGGTGACCAGGTCTCGTGGAGCTCTGCTGCAGTGGAAAATGGGCTGGCCTTGGATTTTCGAGCCAACAAACGGTCCTCTCGAGCAGTTGTCTTGCGGGGTCTGCCTGACCTGGGCTTGTCAAAAACGTCTCCAGTCTCTTCAAATCTTTTTTTTATCCTCTGTACTTGACGCTGAGACACATTGAAGGTGTCTGCCACATCAGCAGTGGATCTGGTCTTCAGCCTCTTGATAATCAACACTTTAGTCTCAGGGTGAATCTTAGGCATGTTTGCAGAGGTCTAGTTGCAGTTGAGGTGAAGGTCTAGTGTACTGGGGTTCTTTTTATACACACCTGAGACTTAATTGATCCATTATTAGTCACAGGTGAAGCTCATATGACAAGGCGACAACACTTATGTCTTTGCAAAAATGGACTCAATGGGCTTTACCAAGCTGTGAATATTAGAATACTTTTTGACAGTTTCGTTTTGCACTGAAACATTATTACAAAAGCTGTTGGGATTAAAATGAGCCATTTCTTGTAAAAAAAAATCTTGATTAGAAATATATTTCAGCGGCACTTCAGGTCAATTTGTACACAAGCGACAAGACTTTTGTCAGGGACTGACAAAAAAAAAATAATATATATATATATATATATATATATATATTATCAGTAAAAAAAAAATTATTATTACTTTTCTAACCATTAAAAAAATATTTCCTTAAAAAAAATACTGTACTTTCTTTGCAATTTAATTTCTTTTATTTCTATACAAAAACGTACCTTTCGATTCTTTTACTTTAGTCAAAAAAAAATATGTATATGTAAAGAAAACAAATAATAATTTGCATAGACATTAAACAAATTAAAATACACTTTTGATCAAGAAGCAAGTCATGAATTTTTTATGTTGTTTAATTTTTACAAACTTAAATCGATGTCATGAAGATATCTTATCAATATATCGATTATATATATATATATATATATATATATATATATATATATATATATATATAAGTGGTAATATATACCAAAAATATATTGAAAAATCTTGAATCGCGATATTGATGTGAAATGTGTATCGCTCTGCACTAACCGCTTATCGATGGCTAATTTATTGAAGCGTCTCTGTACAGAACTCCATACTGTAACATCATTTGCAGAGGATGAAGAGTATATGTTCATATCTCATCCAATCACATTCACTCTATCCGGATGGAGACGTTTATCTGGATAGGGGTTTTTGTCAAAGCCATTTTTAATATTAAAAAAAAAAAAAGTTTGGCTGAAAAATATTGACCCCAGTAAAGTACAGAAAGCTGAATTTTCCACTTTAGTAATGTAACGAGGATTTTTTTGTACGCCTCTGGTCGTGGGTTCTGTGTCAGGGTTTTTTTTTCCCCGCCCACCACTAACGGTCCGTGCACTTCCAGAAAAACAATCAGTGACGAGATTTCAATAAAACAACACGTCCCGGGGGGGGGGGGAGGTTCGTTTTTACGTATCGCACGCTCTTGTTTTTCTAACGTTAACCACGTGTAGCGCTTTTATCCATTTATAGTTACTTTCCCGACGTAAACAACAAAATGTATCAACAGATGTATTAAGTGCCGCTTTTGTGAGGACTTGGTGGGAAACCTACAGTGTGTTGTCGAACGCCGACACCGGAGACGTACGAATGTTGTTATTTATTTAAGTTATTGCTATAGTAGCCAATCAGCCAATCAGCTTTGAGCTCTCTCTGGAGTCCTCCGACGTCGTTTTGCATTTTTTTTTTTTATATATTAAAATGCAAATGAATAAACGCAAAGCGAAGCAAACTTCTGGAACTTAAACGTCACCCTGTCCCAATTCTCAACCCCATTTTTATTATTGATTTGTTTATTTTTTTAATTTATTTATTTTATTGACCTCCACTTCTGTGGGTTGAGGTTTAATGGCATTGTGACCTACATATGAGCGCTCTGAAGTTCCCAGAAAGGACCTGCAGTGCGGGATTCGTTCGCCGAAATGTGTCCGCTTCCGTCTGCATTCGTTTTTTCTTTTTCTTTCTTTCTTTTTTTTCCCATCCGCTCTTCCGCTTCAATTCTTCCTTTCCTTCAGAGGTCAAAGTGACTTTATGATATCGCGCCTTGCTGGTAATAGTAGTGGTGCCTGAGGGTCTTATTTACAGGCATTACTCACCACAGTGTGTGTGTGTGTGTGTGTGTGTGTGTGTGTGTTTTTCTCTCTCTCTCCGAACTGAAAACCGCACTATTCTTTTGAGCACTTACGGTAAAGTTAAACCACACGCAGGTCACAGCACGCGACCGAAAGTTTGTGGACACTTGACCATAATTATCTTTGAAAGTTTCCCGTTCTGCATTTACGCCCCCCCCAACAAGCTCCGCTCTCCTGAGGGAAATGAAATATCCTCCTGTATAACAGGCGTATAAATCTAGTGTCCAGTACTTTCCCGGGTGCTTTTGCTTGTGCATTTGTTTGCGGTTTATCGCCTGGAGAATCCGTCCCGTAGCTCCCGATATTCCATTCCGGTATTCCTCGACGACGTGAAGTTATTTAGAGGAATAAATGAACAGCGCGATTACATCCTACTGACGTCGCATGTCATGCTCATCACGTTGGCGTTGAATAACCGACCGACCCAAAAGCAATACATGTTAAAAAAACAAATGCATGTTAGAATCTGAAATGTGGTCCGAAAAAACAAGCCGGTACGAAAGTTTGAATAGTATATGTGAATAGTATCTACGCTTATAAATGAACAGTCTGTGTATTCTCATACTAACTTTATTATACAGTATAAAAGAGAATAATTGCATAATAACACACAGAAATAGTTCTCATGTACATCATTTATTATACTAAGCTATTATAATATATATATATATATTAATACTACATATATATAATATAGTATTATACTATTATTATAATAACTAATATATATATCTATATGATATATAAAATATAGTATAATATTATTATAATAACTAAAATATATATATATATATGTGGTGTGTATGTGTATGTGT
>JACRUU010000020.1:15692391-15727391 GCA_030449085.1 Kryptopterus vitreolus
GTTAGACAGAGAGGCAGACAGAGACCCTCCTCCAAAAAAGTAGACACACACACACTTATGCACTAAAACAGACATAGAGATACGTGCACATCAAGGGAGAGAGACACAAATACATACGTGGATAGAAATGGAGAGACGTGCACGAAAACAGAGAGGTACATCGAGACAGAGACCCCTCCACACACACATACACACTAACCAGCACGAACAGGTGTGTGTGTGTGTGTGTGAACAGGTGTGGCTTTTGGACTGACAGTCTCTCTCTATCTCTCTCTCTCTCCTGTATCACTTTCTGATCAGCAGCAACATTATCATTCGTTCTCGTTCTTTTCCTCAAGCCTCAGATTTGCCTCGCCGCCTCACATGGCGGTTCCTCCCCACAAACGAGCGAGGCCTTGAGCGCCGCACGCCGTCCCCGAGTCGCTCCGAGTCGCGCCGCACACTCCGAGCACTCCGGCCTCATTTGCCTTTCAAATCGAGGACGAAATCGGGAAAGAACAAAGGCAGGTGTTTGCGATCACACATGAGTCAGATTCGTGTAAATGCAGGGAGGGGAAGCGCTGGGGGGTGTCCCTGTGTTCACCAGATAACACTCACATCACACACACACACACACACACACCTCAGCGTTGTGAATGGAAACCACACACATGCGGTGCACCGTGTAAATCCCCCACTCCAACTGGGAAGTGAGAGAGGTCAGAAATTCCACGCTGCTATACATCACACACACACACACACACACACACACTTTTCTGTTTTTCTGACGTCACACACCTGTCACACCGTCGTGTCTTCAGGTTGGTGATGAGCTTCCTGTAGTTCCCCTGCTGACGCTCCTGAAACCCTTCATACAGTCAAAAGTTTTTGGACACCTCACGATCACCTACATTGATTTTATGTGTTTTTTTTTTTAAGGGCACGTTTTCAGTGTAGCATAAATGAATACTTTTCATGTTTGTAATACTGTAACTGTAACAGATGTTATAATTATATACATTTCACTCAAAATCTCTCCCTTTAATAAATGTATTGATTATTTATTATTTATTTTACTCTGGAAACTTAATAGTAATTTCTTGTTAACGACGATGTTATTTGTTTAGTGTTGGTTTGAAGTGTAAAATATGGGACGTGGCTCCTTTAAGAATTGTGTTCCGGTTGCTTTTCCATATAAACTGGTGATACGGTGTTTAGGTTATACGGAAGCGCTTTATTGCGTTCAGTAAAAATGCGCTTTATTGCAGTAATACGGATTTGGGAATGCGATGCGCTTGCGTAAGGTTCCATACGGTAATATACGCTAATATAGTGAGGAGATCGTACCTGTTGTGAATGCGCAGCTAGGGGGCGTCATTGGGGGGAATTTAGGAAGTGTGAGTGGATGCACTGAACCTTTATTTATTTCTTCTTTGTTGTTCATTCGCCAAACATGACGCAGAGTGAAGGAGCAGATCACTCACATAGTAATGTACACTGCGTTATAACGCCTTAATAACATTAGTGCCGTTAAAGTCAATTTGCGTTAATAACACGTTAATAAGTTGGAGGAAAAAGAAAAGTTTGGTTTCCGTCACTAAATCCAGAATAAAAACTAGCGGTGGTTTTTGCGGCGGCGATCAGCAGCCGCTCGCTCGCATGGCGGTGGTGATTCTCACACAACACGTCGTTGTGCAACACGTTTGAAAGGATTAGTGTTTTGCTGAAAATGAACAAAACAAACAAAAACACCACCACCTGACCTGGACCCGACGTGCGTTTGTGCTCGCGTAGAACCGGTCCATCTCATGCTTTAGGCTGTGTGTGTGTGTGTGTGTGTCCTGAGATGCTTTTCTTCTCAGCATGGTGGGGAAAGAGTGCTCTCTCTCTCTCTCTCTCTCTTTCATCACTTTCCTTTCCGTTTTGCCTCGAACCTACTCCATGAAAACAGCCGTGAAACCTTGATTGATGTTTTTGTTTTTTGCGCCACCCTCTGAAAAGAAAGCGCTCTGTTTGTTTATTTATTTATTTATTTAAACCAATCTTGGTTTCTAAATTAAAATGAAAGAAATGAAAAAAATCGCGACGTTAAAAAGGTGTGAACGAGATTTTAGTTTTGGTGGAAAAGTTGCGTAAGTTTTGTATAAACGTCTGTGTGTGTGTGTGTGTGTGTGTGTGTGTGTGTGTGTGTGTGTTAATGATGGAAGGATAAAAGACAACAATGCGACACATGGAGTAGGCGTAACTCGCCATTTCAATCACAACACGTCGTTTCGAATATATTTGCATTGCGATTTATTTGCATGTAATTATTAGTGGATGCGCTTTATTTTTATTATTTAGATAATAAGTGGCCGATATTTGACCCTAGCGCAATATGACGTAAAAGACCAAACAGCTGCGTTTTTTTTAAAGACAGAAAAGGAAAAAAGTGTGGAATCTTAACGGCACTTTATTTTTTTTATTTATTTATATATATATATATATATATATATTATATATATATATATATATATATATATTAATAAAATAATTTTTTTTTTATATCACACACAAAAAATGCAACACTAACTATTGCATGTTGCATTTTTTGTGTGCGATATAAAATAAAAAACGCAAAAAAGTAATGCAATAAAAAAAATTGTGATTGTTAATGTTCTGCACATAAATGACGCAAAAATCCGGTGTGACCTGCATAAAAAAAAAACAAAAAAAAAGCAAAGCGTATTTTTCCTTCATATAAATGGAAACCCCTGAATACGTTTTTTAAGCTTTTTTCTTTTTTTTCTTTTTTAGCTTTTTTTTTTCCTTCGGGTTGATTGAGTTTAGCATCCCCCCCTGTTGGTTACCGAAGTAGGCCGATACCACGAAAGAGGAAATTGACTAAGAGTTTCTGAGAATGTCTGCGGTTGTCGGTCATGTGACTTTTCGGAACGATGCGAGTTCATTTGCATATGACCGCATCGGGGAGGAAGAGGCGTGGCTTCGCCCAGCGTTTGTTTACATTTGCGCCTGGGGTTTTGCTTCTTCTTCTTCTTCTTCTTCTTCTTTTAAAATCATTTATTTATATTTTTCAATATATTTCATTATTTTTCATCCAATAGGCTGAGGGATTAAAAACCCCACTGAAACTGACGCCCGGGTAACGAAACGCGCAGCAGCTGTGCATCAGTGCAGGAAATGTAAATATGGGTGTGGAAATGAAAGTGTTATGATGTTCAGAACGGACAATTAAATTGTTCCACTTCATTTTCCCTTTTAGTTCATTTTATTTGCGCTTATTTTTCCCCCTAAAAGAAATCGTTTAGGAAAACGGCGGTACCTCAGTAAAGGATTCTGTTAATGAGCAGCTGTGCGAATTATTGTTTATTTACTTTTTATATATGATCGTTCGTTTCCAGTAAAAATCGAAGAATTGCGTCCAATCACGGGCTGTAGAACGCATTGGTCCCGCCCCCTGGTTGTAGCTCTGTCGTTATGGGCGGAGTTTGAGTTCATGCCTTCACAAACCCGTGAAGCTCTACGACTTCAAACGCTAATTACAGAGTGCACTGTTGGGCCAAAAGTTTGTGGACGCCTGTTGCATGCGGGTTTTTTTTTTTTTCTCCATCATGTTCCACATTTAGTCTGATAATAAACGCCACTCTGCTGGGAAAATGTTCTACTGGGTTTAGTGGAGGTTGTTGGGGATGTTCGGGTATCTGATGGGTGAGGAAGCCTAGGGTGTATAAAGGTCCATCGTTCAGTAGGGTTTTTTTCGAGCGTTTTTTTTTTTTTTTTTTTTTGTTTATTGCATTACTTTTTTGTGTGTTTTTATATCGCGCACACAAAAAAATGCAACACTAGCTATTGCATGTTGGACAAAAAATTTTAATAAATAAATATAAACACACACACACTAAATGTGAAAAAGAAATACATTTTGAAAAAATTACGCGCCTTTTAAATTCCACCAAAAAGCCCTTTTTCTTAGAAAAAACGCAGCTGTAGGTTTTTTTTACGTCGTATTGCGATACGGTCTAATGTAAGGCAGGAGATCGTACGTTTAAAGCGTGCTCAGGGTTTTTGGGTCTCCTCCTTGTGTAACGGTTTATTAGCGAAACACACGGCCGGGGAAACCAGGTGTCCCAATACGTTTCTTTTGTCTGTATTGAAATCGCCGTCCACGCAATAGTCGCTTTTCCCGACTTCCTGTTTCAGGAGGAAGCGCTCCGAGGTCGCGATTTTCTCCGCTCGGTGTCCGGAAAGCTAATGCGTTCCCATTTATTACAAGTGAAAATAAATGTAAACATCTCTCGTCTTTTTTTTTTTTTTGTCTTTCGTTCCCAGCTGATCAAGTTTACGGAGACCAAGACATGCACGAAGTCGTTCGCAAGCACTGCATGGACTACTTGGTGAGGAGATTCTTCTTACCAGCCGACCAATCACGTGTCAGAACCAGAATAACACCATAATTAATAATAATAATAATAAACCTAGAATCGTAAAAAATAAAATAAAATATGTAATAATCTTGCGTCGCCCTCAGATGAAGAACGCAGACTACTTCTCAAACTACGTGACGGAAGACTTCACCACATACATCAATAGGAAAAGGAAAAACAACTGTCACGGGAACCACATTGAGATGCAGGCCATGGCGGAGATGTACAACCGGCCCGTGGAGGTCTACCAGAACGGCACAGGTAAAGACAACGAGGCATGGGTTTCGAAATACATGGCAACCCGGGTTATGAATGCTTATGAACCAACCCTTATATGGTGCAATACACAGTAGCGGGGAGCTACTTGTGCACCTCCAGACCAGTGGGTCCTCTAAACACCCGGGCCGTGGATTGGTACCGGTACTGTGGGTTAATTTAATGAAATTATTTCCCTTTTGATTATTTTGGGAAAACGTCCGGACCACATCTCGCATCGGTCACATGACTTACCTTCTTAAACGGGGCCGCTCCGGGCGCAAATACATAACGCGTTACCGTTAACAAGCTGACAACGTAAACAACAAACAAACGCCTTTGTAAAGTGTCTTTGCTCCAGCGAGGAGACGCTACTACTTCAAAGAGACTCGTTTAACACACAATACATTTACATTTGCGGCATTTAGCAGACGCCCTTATCCAGGGCGACTTACAACTGAGCAATTGAGGGTTAAGGGCCTCGCTCAAGGGCCCTCTAGTGGTAGCTTGGTGGTTGTGGGGTTTGAACCTGCGATCTTCTGGTCCAGAGGCCTATGCCTTAACCATTAAGCCACCACCTCCCTATACCAGGACATATATACATATGGATTTATTGCGACAGGTCTGTAATAAATATATATATATATATTATATTAAGGTATAATATTACAGTGAGTGTCCCTCTAATGACGCTTTCAAAACTCCAAACATTCTGCATTAAAATACCAGCTTTTATGTCGAGAGTATCGTATCCACCGTGCAACTCCTGAGCTTATTGAGATCCAAAAGTTTGGAGTGTAGTTTTTTAAACACACCAGCAGGTGGCAGCACGAGGCTGCACGCACGGTCACAGTGAGCACCGACCCTCACCGATCGGGAACGTTTGGAAACGGTTCGCGACGATGGCCCGGAGAACAATCCACAACACTCGTCAGTCTGGAAACATTGTGCTACTCCAGACTTCCTGTTTCCCAGGGAGGTAAATACGAGGCAACACCCCGGGAATTCTGCCTCTTCTAAAGGCAGCCTGTATTTCATACCGATGACACAGAATTCTTCCTGTTTTGCTTTTCTAACCCGCGAGCGATACGACCTTTACCTCACACCAACACGCAACCCGCTCCAGGTATGAGGAGAATGTCAGATCTTTATCACAGCACCCGATTTTCACCTCAGTTAGATGTTTTTCTCGCTAAATATCTCGGTGGCGGTAAGAGGCGTCTCCCCCCCCCCCCCCCCCCCCGTTCACCACAGAGTTTCCCTGTTTTGGTCGTCTCCAGTGTGTAAACAAGACTCGTTTTTTTTTTTTTTTTTAAACACTCGTATTTCCCTCCATTAAGAATCCCCCTTTCTTTTCCCCAGAACCAATCAACACGTTCCACGGGATCCACCAAAACAACGACGAGCCAATCAGAGTCAGTTACCATCGGAACATTCACTACAATTCAGTGGTGAACCCGAACAAAGCCACCATCGGAGTGGGGCTCGGACTTCCCGCCTTTAAACCAGGGGTAAGCACGTGCGAAAAGTACCGCATTTACATAGAAATAAAATTATAAAAATAAATAAACAGGAATATAAAGTGCACCATTTAAATATTGTAATAAAACTTTTTAATCTTTATATATAAAGTATATATAGTATATATATATATATATATATAGTATATATATATATATATAAGTATATATAGATATATACTTGTATAAATTCTTCTCCACCTTTAATATTTATTTTACTCTGTAAAATGAATTTCTTGTTAATAACAATGTTATTTTGTTTAGTGTTGGTTTGAAGTGTAAAATATGGGACGTGGCTCCTTTAAGAATTGTGTTCCGGTTGCTTTTCCATATAAACTGGTGTGATACGGTGTTTAGGTTATACGGAAGCGCTTTATTGCGTTCAGTAAAAATGCGCTTTATTGCGTAATACGGATTTGGGAATGCGATAGGAAAATGGGAAAAGTTTCTTTATTCGTTATTTGAATGCTGCGAGCGATATCGCCTGATAGCGTTTTTTCCCTTCCGTTTTTTTTTTTTTTTTTTTTTTTAACGATTACATCATGTCTCAGACTCAACTGGTATTACAGCTTGAAAGAAGAAAACAAAACCAAACGCATCACATGAGATGAGAAGGAATGCGTGTGAGACCATTTACCGTCTCCGAGCTGGAGTATGAGGAAGAAGGCAGACAGCTTTTTGTGTTCCTTTGTTACCGCAGTGGATTCATCTGTCATTTCTGAGCATCTCATTCCACAGTTTTATCATTCCCGACCGCTCAGCACCACAATCTGTTCCACGGGATTTTCTGGACGTGTGTGTTCATCAGGACGCAAGCGTGTTAGTAAAGGCAGGCACCTGCTGTAGGTGAGGAGGGCGGGGTTACAGTTCCTTCATCCTAAAGGGGTTCAGTAAGGGTCGAGATCAGAGCTCTCCAGCAAACCACTTACTTTAACCTTTCCATCCAAACCATGGAAATCAGGAATCTTCATGGCGTCGTCATGCTCCTAATTCAAGTGCATTCAAAATTCACTTATTAACACGTTATAACGCAGTGTACATTACTATGCAAGTCATCTGCTGTGTCGTGTTGGCGAACAAACAACAACAAAGAAGAGATAAATAAATAAAGGTTCAGTGCATCCACTCACACTTCCTAAATTTCCCCCAATGACGCCCCCTAGCTGCGCATTCACAACAGGTACGATCTCCTCACTATATTAGCGTATATTACCGTACGGAACCTTACGCAAGCGCATCGCATTCCCAAATCCGTATTACTGCAATAAAGCGCATTTTTACTGAACGCAATAAAGCGCTTCCGTATAACCTAAACACCGTATCACCAGTTTATATGGAAAAGCAACCGGAACACAATTCTTAAAGGAGCCACGTCCCATATTTTACACTTCAAACCACCACTAAACAAATAACATTGTCATTAACAAGAAATTACTATTAAAAGTTTCCAGAGTAAAATAAATGTTAAATAATCTATAATTTTATTAAAGGGAGAGATTTTGAAAGAAATGTATAATTATAACATTTGTTACAATATATATATATATATATATATATATATAATATATAGATATATATATATATAGATATATCTATATATATATTGAGAGAGAGAGAGAGAGAGATAAATGTGTGCTTAAATTCTTTATACTCTGTATAACCCTTGAGGTTAAGGTGAAACTTGGGCAAGTAGGACTTCACTTCCTGTTTGTTTGTTTGTTTGTTTACGCCTCTGAATGTCTTTGTATTCACTCGGATATTCCTCGTGCTTTTTCTTTTTATTGGTATATAATTTACTTTTGATTCCGTGATGTTTTATAAATGTCTGTAAGGTTAAATCAGAAAGCGGGTCAGTAAGGCGACACGTCAGCGGCGCTTCATTTTCACTCGCACGTGACTGAAAGCAGGATTTTTGTGTGTTTGTTTTCGACTCGAGCAGCGCAGATGCAGAATCGTTTCTCATAGCTGTGGGCGACGCCCGCCAATAATCTCCCCACACACACACACACACACACACACACTCCGCTTCCCCGCCATTTAATCTCGCTTCATCTCCGAGATCAATAAAGTAATCACATGAGTAGGTTTTACAACCTGGTGTTTGTTTTTTGTTTTATTTTCTTTCTTTGCGCGCGTGCGTGTGTGTGTGTGGTGTGTGTGTGTGTGTGTGTGTGTGTGTGTGTTGGGGGTGTTGTGTGGGGGGGTGTTTGTGTGTGAATGATGGTGCAGCTCGTTTTAAGTGTTTCTCTATGTATCCCACGGGTCGTTAAGACTAATGAGAAGGAGACGACAGATCAGAGTCTTAATACGGTTATGAAAGAGTGTTTGGGCGATTTATTTATTTATTTATTTATTTTTAATGGGTTTATTATCAGCTTTGATTTCTTGTTCATTCCCTAAATCTGAAAAACGTGCAAAAGCGAAGGGGAGACCAAGCCTCGTTTTTGTTTTTGTTGTTATTATTATTATTATTATTATTGTTATTATTATTATTATATAATGAGGAATCAGTGTTTGGATCTGAACTCGCACTCAATCCCGATCCATTTAATGCACTCATACGTGCACTCGTACACACACACACACACTCCGATCTGTTACTTAACATCGCACGTCTTGCACGTCAGCGCTAATTCAGCAGCCGTGTGTGTGTGTGTGTGTGTGTGTGTGTGTGTGTGTGTGTGTTGTGACGGTCAGTGTGTGACCTATCCCAGGCCTGCTGTTTTAGATAACGTGATAGCGTGACGTACTCTTTCTCAGCGTCACATTTACAGATGGAATGATGTTTTCATTTGCTTCATTATTTTCATTCAAATGTTTACTGAGTAGTTCGATTTGAACCTCGAGACGCCGTTTTCCTACGCAAATGACGCCGTTTTTCACTCTGGTCACTTGAATCATTCTAACACACAATACGGGGCTTCACTGTCAAGCTTTCTTTTTTGTACCTCTTTTTTTTTTTTTTCAATTCTTATCATATTACTAATACGTACGTGATGTGTGTGTGTGTGTCATGTGGTGTACATGTAGTGCTATTGAAAGTTTGTTCACCCCTGGAGCTGTTAAGACTACGAGTTTCATGTTGATTTCTTATTTTGTTATCACCACCGGCTTTGGTTTTTTTTTAGATGTATTTAACGGCAGTGTTGTGAAAGTTGTCATATGCCCCTCGCAAAACCCGCTCGGTCTTCGAAAGCAACTGATTTTACCCTCTGACCTTTTTTAATATAACCGAAATGTTGAGACTGTGATGCTTAAGTAGTCACGTGTGCGTTTACGATCTAAACGAAAAAACAGTCGGGCATGCATAAACTGCAGTGTTGTGCAGCGTGTGGTGTTTGAACTTGTTTTTATTTAGTAATTTTTATGTAACACTGTTTTGGGTTTTGTAAACTCTGTCGGCTTCTAATTGTTTTTTTTTTTTTTTTGTGTTCCCCTGAAAGTTTCTGTTTTTTATATATTGTGATTTATCGTGTGGTCGTTAACCCATGATTTTGTTCAGTTGTTTCACTGTCATTGTCATGTTGATTTTTTTTTCCACAGATCTGTTTTTTTTTTATATATAAATTAAAGGTCAGATGTGTGTTGAAAAGTTGCATGATGCCTCGCAAAAACCCCCCTAAACAAACAGAAATGCAACTGATCAACACACATCTGACCTTTAATTTATAAAAAGAAAAAAAAAAAAAAGCAGGTGGTGGTGATGAAATAAGAAAATCAACGTCAAATTACAGTCTGAAACAGCTCCAGGGGTGCACAAAAACTTTCAAACAGCAGTGTGTGTGTGTGTGTGTTGTGTGAGTGGGGGTGGGTTTAATTAGTTAATTTTTATGTAAAAACTTTTGGAAAATTAATGTAAAACTAATTGTAAGACTTTATTCCGATCTTTTTTTTTCCCCTCTCAATATATTTGTATTTATTTATTGATTGATTGATTGATTGATTGTATTTTTTAAGTACTTTATTTATTTAGCTTTTTAAAACAATAATCATTTTTCATGTTTTCTTTTGCAACAATTGATACATTTTTGTGTGTACTCTCTCTTTATATATATTATATATATATATATATATATATATATATATATATATAGATATATATAATTTAGCTGTTTTGTTTTGTTTATATAAAACCAGTATTCTTCTTCTTCTTCTTTATTATTATTATTATTATTATACTATAATAAGCAGGAGTATTTGGGAGTTGTGAGGTGTTTACTGGAGGTCGGGGGGAGGGGGGGGGGTGATCAGGTCGGAGCCGGACTCATCCTGCTCGTGCTGGCTGAGAAGTCAGACGTAGGTGATTAGTGTGTGTTTATCAGAGGCTGCTGAGGAGCGCGTCTCACCCGAGCTTCCACAGCGGGTCTCCGCAGGGTGGGTGGGGTGTCGGGGGTTGGGGTGGGGGGGGCGGAGGACACATTCCACACGTCTGTGGCTTCCTCCGTGGAGCTTATTAGCAGCGGGATGTTTTATTTGTGCATTGAGGGAATACGATGATGACCTCAGGCTGTGGTGTTAAGAACATGGAGTTGGCAGTCCTGCGTTATGTAACATTTCGTTCGTTCGGTGTGGCAGGTGTGAGATTTCGGGGTTTTCGGCAGAAACGCGACTCTCCTGTATTAGCGTAATGAATAATTCGCCACACTGCAGTAAACCACACTGTAACAATAGTGTCGTAAAGTGTTGCAGTAATACTTACTTTGAAAGGAATGAACAAAGGAGAAAAAAAAGGGCAGAAAAGAGAAATCCTGCAGACTTTCATCAACACTCTTTATATTCCTGATTTAATGTAATAAAGGAAATATCATGTATTATCGTTTCATAACATCATCAGCGATACAATTTTCTTTGTTAAATATATATATATATATATATATTATTAATATATATATACAGGGCTTTTGTCAATAGATTCAAATATTTCAATGTAGCATAAAAGAATTTAATGAATTGAATTGTATATACTATATATAATTATATATATATATATATATATATATATATATATATATATATTTCTCTCAAAATCTCTCCCTTTAATAAAATTATTGATTATTTAATATTTATTTTTACTCTGGAAATGATTATTTTAATATTAATTTCTTGGTTAATTACAATGTTATTTATTTAGTGTTGGTTTGAAGTGTAAAATATTCGGGGACGTGGCTCCTTTAAGAATTGTGTTCCGGTTGCTTTTCCATATAAACTGGTGATACGGTGTTTAGGTTATACGGAAGCGCTTTATTGCGTTCAGTAAAAATGCGCTTTATTGCAGTAATACGGATTTGGGAATGCGATGCGCTTGCGTAAGGTTCCATACGGTAATATACGCAATAATATAGTGAGGAGATCGTACCTGTTGTGAATGCGCAGCTAGGGGGCGTTAATAACGTGTGTAAACATGTAATCAGGTCAGAGTTCGGTGGTTTGGAATGAACAGGGAGCTGAACTTTGACCGGCTGTGATTAATCACATGTACACGTGATCTTTTCTGTGATACAATGTTGTGTTTGTGTATGTGCTCTTACACTGTGTGTGTGAGGTTTGTATGCACTCAAATTTGTGTGTGTGTGTGCGTGTGTGCATGCCACCACGAGGCTTCACCCAGGTGTTGTATAACAGCTGGATGGCCTGTGCAGAGGCAGACTGGCGTGCAGACACCACACACACACACACACACACACACACACACACACACCATGGCACAGTTGGCGTGCTGACAGAGCTCACACACACACTAACCACATGCTGTCTAGCTTTTCGAGACGCTCTCCCAGACGTAGAACAGTGACCCAAAGTGCATCGTGGTGCTGAAATCAGGGCGCGGGATCAAAACCCGCTGCCGTCCATACCCATGCCGGGAAAACGTTCCAGCGCACCGAGCCAATATCACATTATTATTATTATTATTATTATTATTATTACCAGTGTAAATTACTCATAGTCGTTGTTGTTGTTGTTGTTTATATATAAGATATAAGATGATTTATTGTCTCATCCCGGTTCTTTTCCTAATTTATAATCGGATCCGTTTTTGCGTTCGATGCTCACGTCGAGTATTATTATTATTATTATTATTATGTAATAATATCTCTGACAGATGTTCCAGCTGTTTAACACACCACAGTATTATAGTGTAAGTATTATAGTGTTTATCCAGAGGTGGGGAAAGTAATCCAGGCTTCCCATGACGTCGTGGAATTTCTGGAATATCATGGCATTTTTTTTTTTTTAAAGGTTTATTGCAGACGTCGGTTTAGTTTTCAATCCCTTTTTCCTGCTACATTTTTAACATCATATAAATATAATCTCAGATTTTTTTGTTTGTTTATTTATTACTATTTTCTTTTAGACGAAATAGGATTTCGGATACAGAGGGTAAAACGTGTCGCTATTTGTACCTGTTTGTTTTGGTGTTTTGTCGTTGTCGTGTTTATCGACAGAAAGGAATAAATGAACCGTTGCTGCTTCCTTTAGTCGCCGCGAACGTTAGATAAATGTTGCAGCGGGGTTTCGGTTTGTCGGACGACTGAAACCCCGCCCCCTTTCTGGAAACGAGCTCTTCGGATTGGTCAGAGCGCCGCCTTGTTGTATTTGGCGAGTGTAACGCGGTGCGCGAGGCGGAGAACTACGGAAGCTCGCGGTGTTCAAACCGAAGGTGAAATCGTTAAAAAAAAAACTATTTTCATTTTTTCCAACATAAACTCGAATTAATGGATTAAACCGTTTATAATCTCCCAGCGCCACAACAAGGTGATATAAATCTCGTTATTTTCCGTGATTTCTGCCAAATATGACGAGCAAATGTTTTTTTTTTTTCGCGTGCGTTGGAACAAATATTGATTTGACATTTCGCAAGTAGATACATCAAACAGTATATACGAACTCTGCACCGCCATTGTTTTGTCACAGATCAAAGGAAAGCGAAAGTTCAAAGGTTTGTTGTTGTTTTGAATGCGTTTGGGTTTTGACGATGTTGTGCGTCCCCCGGGTACAGTACGCGGACCAGTCTCTGATGAAGAACGCCATCAAGACGTCGGAGGAGTCGTGGATCGAGCAGCAGATGCTGGAGGATAAGAAGCGAGCCACCGATTGGGAGGCGACCAATGAAGCGATCGAGGAGCAGGTGGCGCGCGAGTCGTACCTGCAGTGGCTGCGGGATCAGGAGAAACAGGCACGGCAGGTGAGCAGTGGGCGGGGACGTGGGTGGGGGTTTAGCGGGACAGCCTGCGGCCGCATTCCAGTCTGCCGAAGCGTTTTAGGAATGAGGAATCGGCGACGGAATCACGCAGCAGGACTTCACCCACACGCCGCTACGTCACTACACCCCCCCGATTTCACTTTCTTACGACGACTCCGGATCGCTTTTATAGCGTGGAGAAGTTTTCCTCACGCCGTCTGGCGTTTCACATAAGACCTCTGTTTTCAGAGAAGCACACAGGGTTCATTACAGGCTTCGTGTAGACGCCACAGGTGGGGTTTTTTTTTTTTTTTGGTGTGTGCGTCTGCGTTTTCACACTTCGGCCACCGTCTGGTTTCAAAGAAACGCTGTGTCTTTTATATAACGGGGCTCTCGAAAGCGAAAGTCCGAAAATGTTTATTTATTTATGTTGTTGTTGGGGGTAAATAAATAAATAGCGCATATAATAAACGTCATATTCGAGTACGTGAATACGCCGTCCGTGTTTGTTTTTTGTCCCGTCAGCCGCGTAAAGCCAGCGCCACGTGCAGCTCCGCCACGGCCGCAGCCTCCAGCGGATTGGAGGAATGGAGCGCGAGGTCCCCGCGGCACCGGAGCGCCGCCCCTTCCCCCGAGAACCCGGACCCGGCTCACTCGGACCCGGCGCCCAAGCCTCCCTCCCCGGCCGGAGCGGCTCTCGCCCTGTCCAAACCCCCCTCACCGTGCGCTCCTGGTATGTCACGCTCCATTACACCGTTACCACCACACACACACACACACACACACATGCAACCTGTGCGGATCGCTCTGCACACTGCCCAGTGTGTTCTTCGCTCAGTGTACCGTACCCGGGCATGAATGTTTTTTCTGTCTGAAACACACTGACGTGTCTCTTTGACGCATTATGTAAACGGTGTAAAGGTGGGTCCTAAAGGTACACAGAGTGAAGAACTGGTTATTTGTTGTGCAAAACAGATGTAAATACTTTAAAAAGGAGGGTTTCCCAGTTCTGGAGTAAATCCCAAAGTGTTTTACCTGCATAAGAAAACAAATAAGGCTCTATGAGGTCAGGGATGCACAGTGTACCCAGGAATTGCAAAGTGTGTGTGTGTGTGTTGTGCAGGTCCCAGTAACCAAGCCTGTGTTGGAGCAGACAGACCCACCTCATCGTCCCTGGTGTCTCTGTACCCCGCGTTGGGCTACCGCGCCATCATGCAGGACATGTCACCTACGGCTTTCGGTAATAAACACATAAACATAAATAAATGCACCATGCATTAAAGATCGGGACGGGGATTCATTTGTTCATTCATTCATCTTCTAGCGCTTTATCCGATCTTCCCTCGGGTCACGGGGAGTCTGTGTCTATCTCAGGCGTCTATGGGCATTAAGGCAGGATACACCCTGGATGGAATGCCAACCCATCACACACACACACACACACACACACTTCATACACTAGGGACAATTTTTCCAAGGTGCCAATCAACCTACCGTGCATGTTTTTTTGGACCGGGGTGGAAGGAAGGAAACCGGAGAACCCGGAGAAAAACCCCCTGAGGCACAGGGAGAACATGCACAAACTCCACACACACATGGCCGAGACGGGAATCAAACCCGGACCCTGACGGTATGAGGCGAACGTGCTAAGCACTAAACCACCGTTCCGGGACGGGGATTATTTACTGGAATTGATTTTCTGTAATGAGCATTGCAGCACGGAACTTCCTTCGACGGCAAGAGGAAGAAACCACGAGTGGAACTGCACTCATCCGGGTCCAAACTCAAAACGTCCCTTTGTTTACCATCGCAGGGACGCGGTCGCAGGGTCTCGCCACGCTTTATAGCGTCCGATTAAGTTTTATCGCTCGCCCGGTGTAACAGAAGCGCGTCAGCGAGTGCAGCAATGCTAAATATGCACGAGGTATCAAATTTCCCACCTTCATTTGCATACCGGAAGCTGATTGGGTTATACGTTTTGTGACCCGATAACTGGTATATTTGGGTTTTCACAAAGAGATTTGTTTTGTTTGGTGTTTAAAGAACGAGTGACCACTTTTAATCGATCGTCCCAACCGAAATGAACTTCCCTCAGAGGATCGAGTCATTGTTTTTGCCTTTCATCGTGGGTTTTTTTTTTTTTTTTTTTTTTAGATACAGGTAGGCGTAAAAAGCGAAACGGTGCGACGAGGAAAATGATTAATGATAACACATTTTACCTCGTACGAACCTGCGTTCAAACTCAACGACAAAGTAGCTAGCTAATAACGGAAATAATGGTTAGCGCGTGGGATGCCTGTGAAACCCACAAGTCATCGAGTTTTTAAGATCATTATCAGTTTCCTTATTTATGTTTGTTTGTTTGTTTGTTTGTTTTTTTGCAAAAGGGTTGACGGATTGGGAGGACGACGAGATTTTGGCCTCGGTCCTGGCCGTCTCGCAACAGGAGTACCTCGACAGCATGAAGAAGAACGCCATGCATAGAGAACCGTCTCCGGACAGCAGTTGATAAAGGCACCGCGGCGCTCCGGGGGCTCTCTCTCGCCGGTATGGGGAGAAGGCGCTGAGAAACAAAAACAACAACAACAACAACAACGGGGATCAATCAAACGTCATCCTGTCCTTCATCATCAAAGAAATCCCTTTTCACTCTTTCCTTCATGTCCCGATCACTATCATCTATCAGTAATAATGACCGTCACTGTAAGACAACCTCCCCCCCCAAACCACCCCCCCCCTTCTTTCACCATTACCTTACTTTCTTTTGCCACTAATGCCAAGATTGGACTTCTTTATTAGGTGCATGTTTAAAAAAAACAAAAACAAAAAAAAAACAAACATAACTGATCTCATAGAAAAAAAAAAGCGAGGAAAAAGAAAATCTATAAAAATGTCACACTTTATCATCTTAATACCTGATTAATATAAGCTTGTTGTATTTTATTTTCTTGTTTGGAATGGAAAAAAAAAAGCTCTTTTTTTTCTTGGAATAAAAAAGGAGAAGTTTCTGAAGAAATTGCTCTTATCTTTGTGGTGTCATTTATCTCGCTTTCTTTTCTTTTTTTTTTTCTTTTTGCATGCATGGGGAGGGATCTTTTACACCGTGCATGTAGGCATTTTATTTTTTTATTTTATGTTGTAATGTTTTTTGTGGTAAAATAACAGGTCGCATGTGCAGTAGGTCACTTTATACAGCACAGATCTCTCGAGACTAATCAGAGAACTCAAGCTGCTTTATATGGTGTGTGTGTGTGTGTGGTGTGTGTGTGTTTGTGTGTGTGTGTGTGTGATGTATATGAAAGCAGCAGTGGTTGGAACACTGTTGTATTGCAGTTAGGCGATGGTTCTGAATGTGCACGATGAGAGAACGCTTGAGCTTCTCATGGTTTCTTGACATGGTTTATCAGCTTTTTTTCCTCCAGATGATTTCCTCTCGCCTCGTTACGGCTTTCTTTAAATCTTTTCATGGCATCTGGAGATGTTTTTGTTAGGGGTTTATTTCTTCTTACGTATTTATTCATTTATTTATTTTCCCCGGGATTGTAGAGATGGTTTCCTCATGACTCCTTGAGATGGGTGTCTTTAGGGTTTTCTCTGTGTTTATTATGGGTTATTATGTTTTATCTTCTTGATTGGGTCCCCCCTCCAGTGTATTCCAGGCTTTCTCGGGATGTTTACTGTGGTATCCTCAGTTTGGTTCAAAAACACATCCGTTTGCTTGCAGTGCTAAACTTCCTTAATACCTAAATGCCATCGTCAATGTAGGGAACTGTAGGTTCGAGGCTGACCTATGAGGAAAGAGAAGTGAAGAACGGGAATCAGAAGTGCATTGTGTGTGTGTGTGTGTGTGTGTGTGTGTGTGTGTGTGTGTGTGTGTCCTTTGTTGCCATTTTCTTATTCATGAATTATTAGTGTTTCACAAGTGAATTTTCCATCCTGTGGGAATTACTGAACTGTGGGGAATTATTTTCACTCTGTTTTTATTTGTAATTATTATTATTTACTTTAAAAACATACACGCTCTAATAAGTCAAGCTCAAAAACTCATTTGACCCCATTTTGCTAAACGGAAAATGTAGAAAGAAAAATATCAATAATTTATTGGCCATCATTTTGAGCACTTTTAAGTGTGGATGAAAATAATTTGTATAAATATTTTAATGCCATTTTATTAAGTTTTATTTTTACCCCCTGAAGTGTGTATACATTTATTTATTTATTTATTTTATTTTTTTTTGCGCGGGAATTCACACGAGCTCGCGCAACGGCCAATGCCTACTGATGTACTGCGAAGTGCGCGTGAAATAGTGCGCGCGGTTCTCACGCGCCTACTGCTCATGCGCACTTCGTAGGACGGGAGACATTAGTAGTCGACGACGGCGCGTAAAACTAAAGCCACGCCCCCTTTCCCCCTTCCCCCTCCCATTCCTTTCAACGAGACGTTGGCGGATTCTGAGAAAACCAGAGTGGCGGGGGGAGGGGGGGGGCTCATTAATATTCATACCGAGTCCTCGTGTGTGATTGGTGCCTGTGACGTGAAGTCAAACGTCATTGGTCAAATCGTATCGAAGTAGGCATGGCTACAAACATAAACACAAACAGCGCCTGAGGAGCGAGTCAGAAACGGTGGAGTGTCTGAAAGAGGAACGTAGACGAAGTCTGGATACCCTTTTTTATTTTGGGACCGCCGTTGTATAAATAATATGGATATTCACTGCTGAGGGGATTTTCTCTCGGACTCCTCCCGACTCTTCGCGCACTTTTGCGGGGGTTTGTTTATTCTCCTCAAATAAATAAATAACTAAAACCATGCTGGACAAACGTGGAGTTGATTCGCGCCGAGATCCGAAAGAAGAGCTGAGGGGGAAACATGGTGAGAGTGGCACATTTATACAAATTACAGGTGTTTACAAATAAAAAAAAAACTGTATATATTTATTATTATTTTTTTAAAAACGTGTTCTTTGTGTATTATAAATATTACTCGAAATACAAACTAGATCGGTGATAGAACCTTTTAAAGAACCTTTAAAAAAAGTTTTAAAGGTCATCAGTTGGTTAAAGTTATATATATATATATATATATATATATATATATATATATAAATAAACATATAAAGTAAAATATATTGTTTTTCTCTTTAGTTTCAGGTAAAGAGTGCTTTGAGAAGAAGTATAAATTAGGAGCTCTGCTGGGAAGCGGTGGATTTGGCTCGGTGTTCTCCGGACAGCGGATCTCAGACGGATTACAGGTTATTTATTTATTCTCTTTTTGTTTGTTTACTATTAAAACACTTTTAGGGTATATAATGCATTTTACGAGTGCCGTATCAGGGGGATAAAATGCATGGTTTCTGCGCACACCGTGCTTTTATGCGACTCGTATTTAAGGCGTGTTGTTATGTTTCCTAGGCTAAATTGTTGTTTTTATTTACATTTCAGGTGGCTATTAAACAGGTGTACCATGACCGAGTGCAGCAGTGGGCAGGACTGGTGAGTCTAAACACTTTTTCTGTACAAATAGTTTCGTTGCGTGCGCCCCCTGCTGGTCATCTTGCGATGACGTAGCGCGTTGTGACGCCGATTCGGATTTTTCTTTGAAAACAATCCTCCGGAGGAAGTGAAAGTATTTTCCCTCCATCTCTATAATAATAAAACGGAATGATGTTGGGCAGGAAGGACTAGATCATGCAGGCACATTGCGTAATTTATATTTGGATTTTTTTTTCTTTCGCATGGGCGGAAATCACCTTCGTAAATTCCCCAAAATTATTATTAGTTACTGATGTCTTCTTGTTCTTGTGATTCCTCACATCTTGTATATTTGTGTCCTGCAGCCCGGCGAATCGAACCCGATCCCGATGGAGGTGGCGCTGCTGCTGCGGCTGGAAGGCTCGGCCCACCCTGGGGTCATCCGCATGCTGGATTGGTTCGAGGTGCCCGGTCAGGGGTTCATTATCGTGTTTGAGAAACCCCAGCCGTGCCAGGACCTGTTTGACTTTATCACCGAACGCGGCGTCGTGGAGGAACCGCTCGCACGAAGGTACAGCCGAAAGATACATTCATATATAAATTAATTATACAATAATAAAAACATTTGGCTGAAACTGAAGACGTGTTTCGGTTCCTCCTGCAGGTTTCTGAAGCAGGTGATTGAAGCGGTTCGGTTCTGCCACTCGAAGGGGATCGTCCATCGAGACATCAAAGACGAGAACATCCTCGTGGACACCCGGACCGGAGACGTAAAACTCATCGACTTTGGATCCGGAGGTCTCCTGAAGGACGCGGCGTACACGGATTTTGAAGGTGAGACCGGCGGAGAACTTCTACAGGAACCCGAGCTTCCCAAATTTGTCGTACCTTCTCTAACGCCGTGGTTTGTTTTCGGTTTTGTCAGGAACCAGAGTTTACAGCCCACCCGAGTGGATCCTGCATCAGCGTTACGAGGCGCTTCCGCTCACAGTCTGGTCTCTGGGCGTCCTTCTGTTCGACATGGTGTGCGGAGACATTCCTTTTGAAAGGGACCAGGACATCGTCCAGGCAACGCCCAGTTTCACCAAACGCGTCTCCAGCGGTGAGTTTTCCTTCGTGTCCCCGATTCCCTCTAGAGTCCCGAGAGCTGTTTGGAATATTGTAAATAACATCATTATAAATAAAAGGCTTATTTTTTTCCTTCCTTGTTCCGTTTCAGAATGCCAGTCTCTGATTCGCTGGTGTCTCGCATACCGGCCTGAAGAGCGCCCCAGCTTAGAGCAGATCCTGGTCCATCCCTGGATGATGGAGAACACTCTGGAAGACCTTGCCGGCCTGCAGGACGACAGCAACATCACGCCGAGCCTGTAATCTCTCAAACACTGATTCCACTCGAGACATCTGTCTGATTATACACTGGATTACATCGGAAAAGTTCTCCGGCATCGCATCATCCCGTCCACACTCGGCTTATTTATTCTCCTATTTTTGTAACGGACGCGTCATCGCTATTTATATCCCGCGGGAGTCACCGTTCCAGGATTTAAATTTCTATCCTGTTAAAGGACTTCCGGAAGTCACAGACTGAGAAAAAGAGCCTGGTTCTACAGGCTGAAAGTATATAATATTATTATTATTATTATTATTATTATGATTAATATTCTCTCGTTTTATGGGGGAGGATCGACTTTGTGTTGAGTCCCGGATGAAGACATGACCGTGTTTTCAACCAGGACACTTTTCCTGCAAAATTCCCGTTTGCATTTAAAAAGAAATAAAACACCACCGTTCACTCATTCCTTTGGGGAATTTTGTTTTGTTTTGTTTGTTTGTTTGTTTTACCAGTGTGCCTTTTTACTTTCAATATCTGAGTGCCGTCAGTTGCTCCGTCGTTACAATAACATCTAAAGAATGTAAGCAGCCAGACAAGTGGTGCTGAAATGGACCTCTTTGTTTGTGTGTTTTTTTTGTTTGTGTGTTTTTTTTTTTTTAACTACAAAAGTAAAAGAAAAAAAGGTCATTCCTGGTAAAAGCCAAAGAGATCTAAATGCACTATTTTTTTTTTTTTGCTGAAATGGGACCTTTTACAGGGCAAGTAACTGAATGTATTAGTTCTTGAATATTTTTTATTGGATAATTTTTTTATTTATGTATATATAAATTGAAATGGTGTGTTTTATTGAAGGTTAAAAGCTGGTTTGTTCGGGTTTTGCACAACGACGTTTTCTTGTAAATACTTGTGTATTGAAATGTTGGTAATGTCGTGGCAAAAGTCACATGACCTTTTATTTAATTTAAATTAAAAATTTACAGAAATATATTTCCTGGCTGCCTGTGTCGTGTTTCAACCAAAAAAAATTATCACTCTACATGAAAAGAGTCCAGTCTTTTAGAGTCCAATCATTTCCCTTCATTTTGCATTTTTCACTTTTAAGTCTAACCATTTGGTGTAGATTTCATTCATTCATCTTCTAGCGCTTTATCCGATCATCCCTCGGGTCACGGGGAGTCTGTGTCTATCTCAGGCGTCTATGGGTATTAAGGCAGGATACACCCTGGATGGAATGCCAACCCATCACACACACACACTAGGGACAATTTTCCGAGGGGCCAATCAACCTACCGTGCATGTTTTTGGACCGGGGAGGAAACCGGAGAACCCGGAGAAAAACCCCCTGAGGCACGGGGAGAACATAAGCACACTCGTGGCCGAGACGGGAATCGAACCCGGACCCTGGTGGTGTAAGGCGAACGTGCTAACCACTAAACCACCGTGTCCTTCAATTTTATCTTTAAGTAAAAACATTCATGAATCATTTCACTTTATTGGAGGCTAATCTTTAGAGTCATATTATATTGCTTTAGTGTCCAATCATTTAAGATTAGAGTCAAATCATGTCAATTTAAAGTCCAATTAATTTTAGAGTTCAATCACTTTCTATTTTTGAGTGCAGTCATTTCAATCTAGAGTCCAATCATTTTATTTTGAAGTCCACTCTTTTCACAATCAAGTTCCTTTCAGTTCAATCCAGAGTCCAATCATTTTGCTTTAGAATTCAGTCATTTTCCTTTTTTGGAGTCCAATCTTTATCATCTAGAGTGAAATTGGTTTAGAGTCAAATTATTAAAGATTAGAGTCAAATCGTCAGTTTAAACTCCAATCATTTTGCTTTACAATTCAGTCATTTAAGATTAGAGGCAGGAGGCACGGTGGTTTAGTGTTTAGCACGTACGCGTCACACCGCCAGTGTCCGGGTTCGATTCCCGTCTCGGCCATGTGTGTGTGGAGTTTGTGCATGTTCTCCCCGTGTCTCAGGGGGTTTTTCTCCGGGCTTCTCCGGTTTCCTCCCCCGGTCCAAAAACATGCACGGTAGGTTGATTGGCATCTTGGAAAATTGTCCCTAGTGTGTGAATGTGTGTGTGTGTGTGTGTGTGTGCTCTGCGATGGGTTGGCATTCCATCCAGGGTGTATCCTGCCTTAATGCCCATAGACACCTGAGATAGACACAGACTCCCCGTGACCCGAGGGAAGATCGGATAAAGCGCTAGAAGATGAACGAATGAATGAATGAAGATTAGAGGCAAATATCTGATTTAAAGTCCAATCACTTTTCTTTAGAATTCAATCACGTTCCTTTTTGAGCACAGTCATTTCAATCTAGAGTCCAATCATTTCATCTTTAAGTCCTCTCTTTTCACCATCGAGTCCATTCAGTTCAATCTAGAGTCCAATCAATTTCCTTTAGAGTTCAATTATGTCCCTTTTTTTGAGTCCAGTTATTATGTTTTTATCAATTCAACCCAGAGTCCAATCATTCCAGATCGAAACACTTCATGTTTCATACATTCAATACGTCTCATTTTAAAGTCCAATCAACGTCTTTCAGAATCGCGTTATTTAACATAAACCACGGTCTTCACGCAACAGTGTTGTTTTGAGGAACTTTGTTTCTCACAGCATTTGTGTAAGAATGGAATCGGACAAAACCAACCCGACTAACACATTTCCTCACACACACCTTCTCACCGCTGGGTGTCTCAGCAAACCGTCCGCCAGAAACCCTGCGAACGAGGAACGGCATTCCAATGCGAAGACACCACCTGGTGTTCATCACACCGGAGACGCAAACATGGAGACGCCTCAACAAGTTTCCCTGAAACAAACAAAACACGCAGTTATAATCAAATAGCAACAAATAAACATCTGTATTAAATAATAAACAGCTTTCTTCTGGGAAAAAAAAAGACGTTTGTCCTCCGTTTCTACCTCACACTTTCCTTACCTTCTTATAATGACTGGCTTTTAATGGCTTTCAGAGACGATTTTCTCAGGAAAAAATAACAAAATACTAAAGAACATATAACATAGTATTATAGAGATAAATACCATCACAAATATAAAGTAAGATGAAAAAGAGTGAGGGAAAAAAAGAAGTGAAGAAAGGAAGCATTATTTTTGCACACTTTTCCTCTCAGAACTCTATTTCGTGTAGCATGGATGCTAACACTTTTGCGCGGGAAATCGTGCGCGCCAAATAACCGTCTCGTGCGCAGAAAGTTCTCGACTTCACCGCGTAATCAACATAGCCACGCCCCCTTTCACCCCCCCCCCTTACCCCTCCCCCCCCCTCCTCTTCTTTATTACAAACTGGTTTGAGCCGGAAAATCATACGCCTCATTAATATTCAAATTCTGGGAAAAACAAATCTCGGAATCTGATTGGTCGAATAGTTTATAAGTAGACCTGGTTACGGGGAAAAACGCACACACAGGAGAAAGTGCCGGTGCGTGAGCGGAGCGCGACGTGAGCCGTTTTCGGAGATTTTTTTTCTCTTACAAATACACGGATTTTCGGTGCTGAGGGATTTCTCTCGCATTCTCCGGCCTCTAAACACACTTTTGTGTGGTAATTTTGGTGGAGATTTTCCTAAAAAACAACAAAAACAACAACAACCATGGACGAACCTGACGTCGATTCGCGTAGCGAAGAGCTGAAGGGAAAGCCTGGAAATTACGGTAGATTTATTTATGTTTATATAACGCTTAAATCATGTAAATGTTAAGGAATTGTTCGTTAAGCACTTATTTATTTTAGTAGTTTGACTAAAAACAAGTGCTTATGTAACAACACGTGATGTTATGTATTTATGTAATAACGCCAGACGGGTGTATTGTTGATAAAAGCGCGTTTTATTGATCATCAGTTAGCGAAATTAGAAATAATTATTATATAAATATATATATGTAAATATATATATTTTTTTCTTTTTTTCCCCCGGTAAAGAGCACTTTGAGAGGCAGTATAAAGTTGGACCTCTGCTGGGAAGCGGCGGCTTTGGCTCGGTGTTCTCCGGGCAGCGAATCTCCGACGGATTACAGGTTATTTGCGTGTTCAAGCCTCTGAAACCTTATTGTTATTATATATATTCTTCTTCTTATTGTTGTTGTTGTTATTATTAGTATTAGTAGTGCGCTTTAAAACTGATCTTTCAGACCAAACCGCACGTTCTAGAGACTTGAAACGTAGCCACTTTTTTGGCCAAAAGGGGGCGCTACAGCCCAAAATATTTATTTTCACACATTTTCGGCCATATATATATATTTATATGTTTGGACTTCTTGGGTTAAAACAAAGAAAATGTCTTATGGACAAATTTCCTTAAAACTGATTTAAAAACATATACAACTATTATAGGAACGAGTCCAGTGTAGCAATGTTCGGTGATTTATTAACAATAATTTAAAAATAAACACATTGAATTCTCAATTACCATCACAAAGTCTCACTAACTTTTTACTACTTTTACTTTAAAAATATGAATAAATGAATTTGAATAACTAATTAAGGGGATGTGAAATGATTATTATATAATAATATATAATTATATAATATCATATATGATTATATAATAAATAAAAGGTAATACAGAATTTTGGCCACTAGGGGGCACTATAAGATCTGTAAAAACAACTCTAGCTTGTGCAAGCGTTGGAGCTGAAACTTTCACCTGAGGACAAAAAATGATATAAAATTATAATAAATATAATATAAATAAATTATATAATAATAATAATCAATAAAATATAATATAAAGTAAGTACTGTACGTACAGGGCTATAATAAAATGTAGCAGTAAATGACATAAAAAAAAGTCTTAAAAAATTCCGTACCACATGAATTAAAGTAAATATTAATAAAAAATAAAGAGAACGATTTGTTTATTTATTTACCTTTATTTATTTGGTTATATAGGGAACAACGGCGTATTCTTCGCCCCACAACAAAGCGCATTCTTCCGCCGGACGCCTTAAACTAGTTCGCGTTTGTTTACGTTCGCTTACAACGCTAAACCGATTAAGACGGAATGACGCGTAATATTATTTTATATATTTTTATGGGGTTCGAAACCGGCGTAACCCGAGGACTCCCTGTATATAGTTTTATATGGAAAGCAACCAAAACCGGAACATAATTCTTAAAGGAGCCACGTGCCGTATTTAACAATTAAAACAACCACTAATAAAAGAACAGAAAGTCACAAGAAATGAATATTAGAAGAGTAATTTCCAGACAGAAATAAATATAAAATAATGCATCATTTTATTAAAGGGAAAGATGAAGTGAAATCTATATATTAATAACATTTGTTATAGAGAGTTAACAGAGTTATAACATGAAAATACATTAAAAAGATAAAATGTAAGATTCATGGTAAATATGGACGTTATGAGAGATGTTACAGGGAGATTAAATGGATACTGGAAGTCTTTTATGTGACTCGTATTGAGATTATATAAAGTATATGCACAATATCTTGTGTTGGATGTTTTTATACTAAATTGTTAACATTACATAAATAAATAAATGTCTTAAATAAATAAATTTTTTACATTACAGGTGGCTATTAAAAAGGTGTGCTATTATGGAAGTCTGCGATTGGCACTACTGGTGAGTCGAATCACTTTATTTGAGTTAAATATAAGACATTAATAAGGTGCATTAGTTTGCATTGGTTTTGGCGCCCCCTGCTGGATTTTTTAATTATATTTTGTCATGACTCGTATTAACTTTGTAAACTAGCCAAAATTGTGTTATTATTATTAGTTACTGATGTCTTCATGTTGTTGTGATTCTTGTATATTTGTGTCCTGCAGCCCGGCGAATCGAACCCGATCCCGATGGAGGTGGCGCTGCTGCTGCGGCTGGAAGGCTCGGCCCACCCGGGGGTCATCCGCATGCTGGATTGGTTCGAGGTGCCCGGTCAGGGGTTCATTATCGTGTTTGAGAAACCCCAGCCGTGCCAGGACCTGTTTGACTTTATCACCGAACGCGACGTCTTGGAGGAACCGCTCGCTCGAAGGTACAGCCGAAAGATACATTCATATATAAATTAATTATAATAAATACATAATTTATAATAATAATAATAAAAACATTTGGCTGAAACTGAAGACGTGTTTCGGTTCCTCCTGCAGGTTTATGAAGCAGGTGATTGAAGCGGTTCGGTTCTGCCACTCGAAGGGGGTCGTCCATCGAGACATCAAAGACGAAAACATCATCGTGGACACCCGGACCGGAGACGTAAAACTCATCGACTTTGGATCCGGAGCTTTTCTGAAGGACGCGGCGTACACGGATTTTGAAGGTGAGACCGGCGGAGAACTTTTTGCCCCCCCCCCCCCCCCCCAATAGTATACCTTCTTCTAACGCCGTGGGTTTGTTTTCGGTTTTGTCAGGAACCAGAACCAGAGTTTACAGCCCACCCGAGTGGATCCTGCATCACCGCTACAAAGCGATTCCGCTCACCGTCTGGTCTCTGGGCGTCCTTCTGTTCGTCATGGTGTGCGGAGACGTTCCTTTTGAAAGAGACTACAACATCATCCGGGCAACGCCGCGTTTCCCCAAGCACATTTCCACCAGTGAGTTTTCCTGCCTGTCCCAGATTCCCAGTAGATTTCCAGAGTACGGAATATTCTTGAAATGAAACGCTTGTTTTTTTTTACAAAAAAAAAATTCGTTCCGTTTCAGAATGCAAGTCTCTGATTCGCTGGTGTCTCGCGTACTGGCCCGGAGATCGTCCCAGCTTAGAGCAGATCCTGTTCCATCCCTGGATGACGGAGAACGCTCTGGAACGTCACGCCCCTCAGCCTGCAATCCCTCAAACGCTGATACCCAAGACCTCCGAATGATTATACGCCGAAAAACTTCATCCCCTCCGCACAGCATCGGTGCTTTACTCCGCTTATTTATTCAGCCCCTCGCCGCTGTTTATATCCGCCAGGAGTCGGCATTCCAGGATTTGTATTTCCTTTCCTGTTAACGGACTTCTGGGAATAACAGACAGAGAAAAAGCGCCTGGTTCTACAGGCTGAAAGTCTATAATATTATTATTATTATTATAATTATGATGAATATTGTCTCGTTTTATGAGGAGGATTGACTTTGTGTCGAGTCCCGGCTGAGGACGCGTTTTAAACCAGGAAAATATACAACATCACCGGTCACTCATTCCATTCTGGAATTTTGTTTTGTTTGTTTATTTATTTATTTATTTTGTTTGTTTTTTGTTTTTTTTTTACTTTTGATATCTGAGTGTAGTCGCTCCATAGCTCCATAATCATAAAACATATGAAGATTAAAAAACATAAATCTTCACATACTGAAACTGGAGACTCCTTCCATTAAAAAAAAAAAAAATCAGTCATAAACACAAACATTTCTTGGTCTAGATTTAATTCCTTAAACGTGCACTATTTTGTATTTACTGTGTAACTGTTGTATATAAATTGTTTTTTGATGTTTTTTTTGTAAAAGCAAATATTGAGATATTTATCAAATGTCATAAAACTCCTTCCGTCCCATTATGCATTACGTTTACTGTATGTATGTTTGTATCTCTGTTGCTATAGAAACTAAACTGTTCTTTAAATGATTGACTTGTTATTTGTGTCTTTATTTTTATAAACATTTCCCTGAATCAGGAATTTTGATGAAAGTTTTAGTGGTTTTATCGCCCAGTCATTTTTCCATATCATTCCCACGAGGAAGTGCGAGTCATATTTATTTATCTCTCAGTAAAATTCCTCCATGTGAAGGTAAAATAATAATACTCTTATAGAACCGTGTGTGTGTGTGTGTGTGTGTGTGTGTGTGAAGAACATGTTGATCATGTCCCAATACTTTTGGCCAAGCAGTGCATTCCTTTTATTTATTTATTATTTCCTGCTGACTGCTGTCTGTCTTTTCTTTATCTGTCTGTCTGTCTTTTTTTTATCTGTCTGTCTGTCTTTTCTTTATCTGTCTGTCTGTCTTTTCTTTATGTCTGTCTGTCTTTTCTTTATCTGTCTGTCTGTCTTTTCTTTATCTGTCTGTCTGTCTTTTCTTTTGTCTTCTGTCTTTATCTGTCTGTCTGTCTTTCTTTATCTTTCTTTTCTTTTGTCTGTCTTTTCTGTCTGTCTGTCTTTTCTTTTTCTGTCTGTCTGTCTTTTCTTTATCTGTCTGTCTGTCTTTTCTTTATCTGTCTGTCTGTCTTTTCTTTATCTGTCTGTCTTTTCTTTATCTGTCTGTCTGTCTTTTGTCTTTTCTGTTTCTGTCTGTCTGTCTGTTTTTCTTAGTCTGTCTGTCTTTCTTCTATCTGTCTTATCTGTCTTTTTTCTTTATCTGTCCTGTCTGTCTTTTCTTTTTTCTTTATCTGTCTGTCTGTCTTTTCTTTATCTGTCTGTCTGTCTTTTCTTTATCTGTCTGTCTGTCTTTTCTTTATCTTATCTGTCTGTCTGTCTTTCTTTATATGTCTGTCTGTCTTTTCTTTATCTGTCTGTCTGTCTTCCGTTCTTTCTTCTATCTGTCTGTCTGTCTGTCTTTCTATGTCTTGTCTGTCTGTCTGTCTGTCTGTCTGTCTGTCTGTCTGTCTTTCTTTATCTGTCTGTCTGTCTTTTCTTTATAGTTCTGTCTTTATGTCTTTTGTCTTTATCTGTCCTGTCTGTCTTTATTTAACTATCTATCTGTCTGTCTTCTTCTTATCTGTCTGTCTTCTTTTCTATGTCTGTGTCTGTCTTCTTTTTCTTTCTGTCTTCTGTATCTGTCTGTCTGTCTTTCTTTATCTGTCTGTCTCTCCACTTTATCTGTCTGTCTGTCTTTTCTTTGTCTGTCTATCTGTCTGTCTTTTCTTTATCCGTGTCTATCTGTCTGTCTTTTCTTTATCTGTCTGTCTATCTATCTATGTGTCTGTATGTCTTCTTTGTCTGTCTGTCTGTCTTTTCTTTATCTATCTGTCTGTCTTTTCTGTATCTATCTATCTGTCTTTTCTTTATCTGTCTGTCTATCTATCTGTCTATCTGTCTGACTTTTCTTTATCTATCTGTCTGTCAATCTGTCTGACTTTTCTTTATCTATCTGTCTGTCAATCTTCTGTCTGTCTTCCTCTTTATCTATCTATCTGTCTTTTCTTTATCTGTCTGTCTATCTATCTGTCTGTCTTTTCTTTATCTATTTTATCTATCTATCTGTCTATCCATCTGTCTTTTCTTTATCTGTCTGTCTGTCTATCCTCCTGTCTTTTCTTTATCTATCTGTCTGTCTTTTCTTTATCTGTCTGTCTGTCTATCTGACTGTCTTATTTATCAGTCTATCTGTTTGTCTTTTCTTTATCTATCTATCTGTCTGTCTTTTCTCTATCTGTCTGTCTATCTATCTATCTGTCTTTTCTTTATCTACCTGTCTATATATCTATCTGTCTATATGTCTGTCTGTCTTTCCTATATCTATCTATCTATCTGTCTGTTTTGTCTTTTCTTTATCTATCTATCTGTCTGTCTGTCTTCTTCTTTTTCCACATCTCTCTGTCTGTCTGTTCTTTGTCTATATGTCTGTCTGTTCTTTCTCCATCTGTCTGTCTGTCTTTTCCCCATCTCTTTGTCTGTTCTTTGTCTGTCTATGTTCTTTCTCCATCTATCTGTCTGTCTGCCTGTCTGTTCTCTACCTAAATTCAAATTCAAATTCAAATGTTATTGGTCACATACACAGTCATACACAGTATGATATGCAGTGAAATGCTTGGGCAGCTGCCCTGACCTCAAGAGTAGACTGTTTACAAAAGAGTAGATTATTTACAAAATAATACAAATATAAAGTAAAATATAAAAAATATAAAATATAAAATAGACTTTAAAAAAGAGAAAGAGAAAAAAGAAAGAAAACCAGAAGAAGTCTGTGTGTGTAAAGCGGTAACAAAGTCCAGGTTTGTGCAATAGGGTGGCTTTTAAAGTGGTGTGTGCATATTGTGTGTGTTGTGTGTTTTCTGTCCGTGAGTGAGCAGTGACCACGAGTGACCACTGCCATAGTGAATGTCCGGTGTGAGTGTAAGTGGATCAGTACTGTGTGGTGTACTGATTGAGAGACCTTATTGCCTGCGGGTAGAAGCTCCTCCTCAGTCTCTCTGTATTGGCCTTGAGGGAGCGGAAGCGCTTTCCAGACCGCAACAGAGAGAACAGTCCATTGCTGGGGTGACTGAGGTCCTTCATGATCTTCCTGGCCTTGGTCCAGCACCGCTTGCTGTAGATGGAGTGCAGGTCAGGGAGCTCAGTATGGATGATGCGCTCAGCTGAACGCACCACCCTCTGTAGGGCTCGTCTGTCCTGCACGGTGCTGTTCCCGAACCAGGTTGTGATATTCCCCGTCAGGATGCTCTCTATGGTGCAGGAGTAAAAGTTCCTCAGCACCTTAGAGGGCAGTCTAAAGTCTCTATCTATCTGTATATTTATACTCTCAATAATACTCTTATATAATGGTATGAAGAACACACCGATGGTGTCCGAATATTTTTGGCCAAGCAGCAGCGCATAACTCTTCTTATATATATATATATATATATGTTTATGTATTATTCCCTCCTGGCCGCTTGGTGGCGGACGCGTGTCCTGCACGTGTTCTCCCACCGGTGAAGAAGCAGCAGCAGCGGTGGACGCGTCAGTGCGGGAGGTGCAGTTAGCGTTGAGATCTCGCGCGGGTGCGCGTGCGTGTGTGAGAGGTGTGTGTGTGTGTGTGTGTGTGTGTGTGTATATGAGAGATGTTTGTGTTTACTTGTTTACTTGTTTAGTGATGTCACGGAGCACGTCGGGAACTTTTGCGGTATGACGCGTCTCTCCCGGGAGTAATTGGTGCGTCTCGGTGACGTTTGGACCGGAAATCAGCGGCGCGTCTCTCCGGGGTTTGTTTGTTTTTTCCTCCCGTTTAGACGTCAGTGCCAACATGGCAGCAGGTAACCAGAGTCCCGGATCTCCCGGGGAGGAGAAAACACCTTCCCGCAGACACAGCGACGGTAATAACGCCTCATAGCCCGCATATAACACCCGACTTTATACACACATTACACGTGACTTTTCCCCTCACACTTTACTTTCCTCTTACTGTATCTGTCTGTCTATCTATCTATCTGTCTATCTATCTATCTATACGTCTATCTGTCTATCTGTTCTTTTCTCTGTCTTTCTGTTTGTCTGTCTATCTATCTATCTGTCTATCTATCTATACGTCTATCTGTCTATCTGTTCTTTTCTGTCTCTGTCTCTGTCTTTATCTGTCTTTCTGTCTATCTATCTATCTGTCTGTCTGTCTGTCTGTCTGTCTGTTTGTCTGTCTGTCTATATGTCTGTCTATCTATCTATACTCTATCTGTCTATCTGTTCTATCTGTCTATATATCTGTCTATCTATAGTCTATCTGTCTATTGTCTTTCTTTCTCTGTTTGTCTGTCTGTCTAATCTATCTATCTATCTATCTATCTATCTATCTATCTATCTATCTATCTATCTATCTATCTGTCTGTCTATCTATCTATACGTCTATCTGTCTATCTGTTCTTTTCTCTGTCTTTCTGTTTGTCTGTCTATCTATCTATCTGTCTATCTATCTATGTCTATCTGTCTATCTGTTCTTTTCTCTGTCTTTCTGTTTGTCTGTCTATCTATCTATCTATCTATCTATCTATCTATCTAATCTATCTATCTATCTATCTATTATCTGTCTGTCTATCTATCTATCTATCTGTCTGTCTATACATATATACGTCTATCTGTCTCTTTCTTTTGTCTCTGTCTTTCTGTTTGTCTGTCTATCTATCTATCTGTCTGTCTATCTGTCTATCTGTTCTCTTCTCTGTTTTATGTTGGTCTATCTATCTATCTATACATCATCTGTCTATCTGTTCTTTTCTCTGTCTTTACTGTATGTCTGTTATCTATCTATCTATCTATCTATCTATTCTATTCTATCTATATATATACGTCTATCTATCTATCTATCTATTCTTCTCTTCTATACTATCTATCTATCTATCGATCTATCTTCATATACGTTCCTGTTTGTCTGTCTATCTTCCTTTCTCTGTCTTTCACTATCTATCTTGTCTGTTCCTTTTTCTCTATCTATCTGGCTGTCTATACATATCGTATCTTTCTTTTTTTCGCTGTCTGTCTGTCTTTTGTTTGGCTATCTATATAGCTATCTATCCACATATCTAAGTATCTAGCTATTGTCTATCTATCTATACATCTATCTGTCTTTCTGTTCTTTTTTTCTGTCCTCTATCTATCTATCTATCTATCTATATCTATCTATCTATCTATCTATCTATCTATCTATATCTATCTATCTATCTATCTATCTATCTCTATCTATCTATCTATCTATCTAACTATCTATCTATCTATCTATCTATACATGTATATGTCTGTCTATCTATCTATCATCTATCTATCAGTTGTTCTGTTTTCTCTATCTGTCTGTCTGTTCTTTATCTAGCTATTTCTCTATCTGTCTGCACCTTTAGCTCCATCCATCCATCTTTCTCTCTGTGTAACCATTTGTTCATCTGTCCGTCCATCTGTGTCAAATCCTGAACAACATCATCTGTATTTCTTCTGTCTGAGGGTCCCCCCCCCCACCCCCCCGGATCCCCCCCACCCTGAAGCCCCCCCCCCCCTCCCCCCCGGCTCCTGATGTCCCCCCACCCCCTCCCCGGGCCCCCCCCCTCCCCGATGCCCCCCCCCCCTGACCCCCCCCCCTTCCCCGGCTCCTGATGCCCCCCCTCCCCCCCCTTCCCCGGGGTCCTGATGTCCCCCCCCCCCTCCCCGGGCTCCTGATGTCCCCCCCCTCCCCGTGGTCCTGATGTCCCCCCCCCCTTCCCCGGGCTCCTGATGTCCCCCCCCTCCCACGGGCTCCTGATGGTCCCCCCCTCCCCGGGCTCCTGATGCCCCCCCCCTTCCCCTTCGTCTGGTCCTCCCTGATGTCCCCCCCCTCACCCTGGCCGCTCCCTGATTCCCCCCCCCCCGCCCCCCCCCCCCCTCCCCGGGCTCCTGATGTCCCCCCCCTCCCCGGGCTCCTGGGCACGACTTGGGTGTGTTTGTGTGTTAATAATCCGTCCTTCAGGAACTCCTGCGACACATCCGTGTGATTCCAGACGACTGTTTATTCTGGATAAATAATAATCCAGAATACCCCCCCCCCCCCCCCCCCACACACCCCACACACACACACACACACACACACACACACACACACACACACACACACACACACCCCGAACTGTCCTCTGATGTCACAGACCGGAGGTTCGACACCTGTACTGGTCTCACCTTTATACTGTCTGTAAAACCTGTGTTATATTGTTCACCTCCTTTCTAACCTCTATTTAACACATTCCACCAGGATTGCCTTACAAAGGCGTGTGTTTTTGCCTTTTCCCCGAGTCGCAGTCGTTCTGCCCATTGTTGTGGAGAATGGAGTCGAGCGAGTCGGACCGCCTTCACCATTCGACACCTTTATAACCATAACAAGTGTGTGTGCTCTTTTCTACATCACATTCCCAAACCCAACCTCTGCCACACGGAACGCTTTCCACTCCGTCTACTCTCCATGACATCTCTCTCTCTCTCTCTCTCTCTCTCTCTCTCTCTCTCTTCTCTCTCCTCTCTCTCTCTGTCTGAGTCTCTCGCTCTATTCACCTGTCTCTGAGTCTCTCTCTCTCTCTATCTCTGTTCTCTACCTCTCTGTCTCTCTCTCTCTCTCTCTCTCTCTCTCTCTCTCTCTTCTTTCAACTCTCTCTCCTGAGTCTCTCTCTCTCTCATCTCTTCTCTGTCTCTCTCTCTCTCTCTCTCTGTCTGAGTCTCTCTCTCTCTATTCACCTGTCTCTCTCTCGTCTCTCTCTCTATCTCTCTGTCTCTCTCCTCTCTGATCTCTCTCTCTCTCTCTATTCACCGTCTCTCTCTCTTGTCTGACTCTTCTCTCTCTCTCTCTCTCTCTCTCTCTGAGTCTCTCTTCTCTCTCTCTCCTGTGTCTCTCTCTCTCTATTCACCTGTCTCTCTCTCTCTCTCTCTCTCTCTTTCTCTCTGTCTGAGTCTCTCTCTCTCTATTCACCTGTCTCTCTCTCTCTATCTCTCTCTCTCTCTCTCTCTCTCTCTCTCTATCTCTCTCTCTGAGTCTCTCTGAGTCTCTCTGTCTCTATTCACCTGTCTCTCTCTCTCTCTGTCTCGATTCACCTGTCTATCTCTCTCTTCTATTCACCTGTCTCTCTCTCTGTCTCTATCTCTCTCTCTATCTCTCTCTGTCTATAGTCAGTCCTCTCTGTCTCTCTCTCTCTCTCCTGTCTGAGTCTCTCTCTCTCCTATCTCTCTCTCTCTCTTGTCTCTCTCTCTATCTCTCTCTCTCTCTCTCTCTCTCTGTCTCTCTCTCTGATCTCTCTGTCTCTATTCACATGTCTCTCTGAGTCTCTCGTCTCTATTCACCTGTCTCTCTCTCTCTATCTCTCTCTCTCTATCTCTGTCTCTATTCTGTCTCTCTCTCTACTCTCTTCTCTCTTCTCTCTCTCTACTCTCTCTCTCTCTCTCTCACACTGTCTCTCTCTCTCTCTCTCTCTATTCACCTTCTCTCCCCTCTTTCTCTCTCTCTATCTCTTCTCTCTCTCTGATTGTCTTATTTATTCTGATTTATTTATTTATTCTGTCTATCAGTCTGTCTATCTACCTATTCATCATCTACCTGTCTATCTATTCACCTCTCTTCTCGCTCTCTCTCTCTCTTTTATTTATATATATATATATATATATATATATATATATATATACACACACACACACACACACACACACACATATGACTGTCTTCTATTCTGGCTC
>JACRUU010000020.1:15732391-15735316 GCA_030449085.1 Kryptopterus vitreolus
TATTACTATTACTGTTATTATTATTATGGTGTTAATTATTATTATTATTATTGTTAATACTATTTATTTATGTATTATTATTATCATCATCATCATGGTGTGTATCTGAGCTGTGTGTGTGTGTGTGTGTGTGTAAGTATGTGTGTTTGTGTGTGTGTGCGTGGGGCATTTGTGGTGTGAGTGGCGTGTGTGTGCATGTGTGAGTATATGGTGTTTGTGTCTGTGTGTATGTATGTGTATGTATGTGTGTGTGTGTGTGTGTGTGTGTGTGTGTGTGAGTTTGTGTGTGTATGTATGTGTGTGTGTGCGCGCGTGTGTGTGAGTATGTGTGTTTGTGTGTGTATGTATGTGTATGTGTGCGTGTGTGTGTGAGTGTGCATGTGTGTGCATGTGTGAGTATGTGTGTGCATGTGTGAGTATGTGTGTGTTTGTGTGTGTATGTCTGTGTGTGTGTGTGTGCGCGCGTGTGTGTGAGAATGTTTGTGTGTGTATGTATGTGTATGGTGCGTGTGTATGCATTGTGGGGTGTGTGTGTGTGTGTGTGTGTGTGTGTGTGTGTGTGTGTGGTGTGGTGTTGTGTGGGTGTGAATGAGATTTCACCAGTGTATTGTTCTCCTCCACACACAGGACATGTGAAGGACTTTGTGTTCTTGCTGTATGACTCGATCGTGGTGCAGTACCGGGACACGCTGAAACTGGCCGTCCCATCGCTCATCTACACACTACAGAACAACCTGCAGTACGTGGCCATCTCCAACTTACCGGCCGCCACCTTCCAGGTGAGCACCACCGGACCGCTCCTGACTCCGCCCATCCCTCTTTTTAACCAGATAGAGTCTCCACTATCAGCACTTTACACCAGCGCTTCCCCAAAAAGTCCCCGTGGACCGGTACCGGTTCAGAAAGAATACATAACTTAACGCCGGTCTATATGATTGCTCTCGCCTCGGTCACATGACTCCATCCGCTACCTTCGTAAAGGGGCAACTCCGTCCGGCCGATAACACATAATACATTACCGCTAAACCGAAACCCTCGCGCTAACAACATAAACAAACAAACAAACAAAACGTTTAAAAGGGTAAAAGATCCAGTGAGGATGACGATTTCATTCATAAAGCGTCCTGCATTAAAATAAGTTATTTTGTTGTTATTTATCCACCGGACCAGGATAATAATAAATACCCATTAGTGTGTGTGTGTGGGGGGGGGGGGCACAGTGGTTTAACGGTTAGCACGTTCGCCTCACAACGCCAGGGTCCGGTTCGATTCCCGTCTCGCCATGTGTGTGTGGAGTTTGCATGTTTCCCCGTGCCTAAGGGGGTTTTTCTCCTGGTTCTCCGGTTTCCTCCCCCGGTCCAAAAACATGCCGGTAGGTTGATTGGCACCTGGAAAATTGTCCCTAGTGTATGAAAGTGTGTGTGGTGTGTGTGTGCCCTGCGATGGGTTGGCATTCATCCAGGGTGTATCCTGCTTAATACTCATAGACGCCTGAGATAGACACAGACTCCCGGACCCGAGGAAGATCGGATAAAGTGCTAGAAATGAATGAATGTGTAGAAGATCTTCATGCCAGTTTCATACTTTCAGGAAGATCTCCAGGAGTGCACCATTATACACACACACACACACACACACAACACACACACGCGCGATATGGGCAAAAGTATTTGGACACCCGACTCTTTTGGTTCACTCGGAGATCCCGACCCTGTTCCGGAATGAGTATAAATCTAAGAGGGATACGTTTTAGGACATGGGTGTCCATAAACTTTTGGCCACGCGTTGTAAATAACAACGAGGCACTTCAGGTGTTTGTTTGTTTGTTTTTCCCCCGAAGGTGACGTACCAGCTGAAGATCTTAACGACGGCGCTGTTCTCGGTGCTGATGCTGAGGAAGAGCCTGTCGCGCATCCAGTGGATCTCCTTGCTCCTGTTGTTCGGGGGCGTGGCCATCGTCCAGGTGGAGCAGGACGGCAGCAAGACGAAGGAGACGGTGGCGTCGGGCGCCGCGCAGAGCTACGCCAAAGGCCTGGTGGCGGTGGTGGTGTCGTGCCTGTCGTCGGGGTTCGCCGGCGTTTACTTCGAGAAGATCCTGAAGGGCAGCAGCGCCTCTCTGTGGCTGCGCAACGTGCAGCTGGGGCTGTTCGGGACGCTACTGGGCCTGCTGGGCCTGTGGTGGAACGACGGCGAGCAGATCGGCCAGAAGGGCTTCCTGTTCGGCTACACGCCCATGGTGTGGGGCGTGATCTTCAACCAGGCGTTCGGCGGCCTCCTGGTGGCCGTGGTGGTCAAATACGCCGACAACATCCTCAAGGGCTTCGCCACGTCCTTCTCCATCGTGGTGTCCACCGTCACCTCCGTCTACCTCTTCGGCTTCCACGTGGACGTCCTGTTCACGCTCGGTGCCGGCCTCGTCATCGGCGCCGTCTACATGTACAGCCTACCCAAAGCGGCGGCGCAGCCCTCCTCTCTCCTCTCCTCTCCTCCTCCTCCTCCCCTCTCTCTCGCAGACGGACGGGTTCCCGCAAGTCAGTCTGGTGAAATGAAACCTTTTGCTGGCCAAACTTTCCTCTCCTCACCTTTTACACTCACCCTTTTACCACTCACCCCCCCAGTAATCCCTCTTTCTTTTTTTCCTTTCTTTTTAATCGGACTTCTAATCGTCTTCTTTCCTTTGGGGTTTCATGCTTCCTTTTTTTAAAAAAGATTTTTTGCTCTCTGTGTGTGTGTGTGTGTGTGTGTACACATGTACGGGTGTGTGTGTGTGTGTGTTCACGACAGTCATAATGAGTGCGCTTTCGAATTCAATATCAGGTGCGTTTCTGCGATTCAATCAATCAATCAATAAATAAATAAATAAATAATAAATAACCGACGCTAAATTGCGTAATATCGCGTCAGAGCCGGGTTCATTATACTAAT
>JACRUU010000021.1:0-7500 GCA_030449085.1 Kryptopterus vitreolus
TCCTTATACAGGCACAGAGGGGAATCCACCATCTATGTTCTATCTCTTCCTCTCACAGTCATCACTGACATGTAAACTGTTCTCTCTCTCTCTCTCTCTCTCTCTCTCTCTCTCTCTCTCTCTCTCTGTCACACACAGAGCTCAGAGAGGAGAGTAAACATCTCACAGGGACGACTTAATGTCAGGAAATGACTCGGGCTGAGCCGCTATTACAGTTCCTCCAGGAATCAAGTCCTGTAAAAGGTTCAGAGTGAGAGAGAGATGGATAGATATAAAAAAGAAAGAACAAATGAGAGAGAAATATTAAGAGAAAGAAAGGATGGATGGATGGATGGATTGATGGATGGATGGATGGACGGACGGACGGATGGATGGGTGTACGGATGATGAATGGATGGATGGATGGATGGATGAATGGATGGATGGATGGATGGATGGATAGATGGATGGATGGATGGATAGATGGATGGATAGATGGATGGATGGATGCTGGATGAATGGATGGATGGATGGATTGATGGATGGATGGATGGGTGTGTATGGATGGAGAGATGGATTGATGGATGGATGGATGGATGGATGGATGGAAGGATGGATGGATGGATGGATGGATGGATGGATGGGGTGTATGGATGGATGATGGATGGGGGGTATGGATGGATATGATGGATGGATGGATGGATGGATGGATGTGTGGGTGTAGATGGATGGATGGATGGATGGATGGATGGATGGATGGCATGGGGTGGATGGATGGATGGATGGATGTGGATGGCTATGGATGGGACGGATGGATGGATGGTGGATGTATGGATGGACGGGAATGGATGGATGGTGTGGATGGATGGATATGGATGGATGGATGAATGGATGGGTGGATGTATGGGTGGATGGATGGATGGATGGATGGATGGGTGTATGGATGGATAGATGGATGGATGCTGGCTGGGTTGATGGATGATGGATGGCTGGAGGCTGGAGGGATGGATGGTTTGGCTGGCTGCCTGGTGTCTGGATGGGGCTGTCTGGATGGCTGGCTGGCTGGGTGTCGGCTGAATGCCGATGGGTGTGATGGCTGGCTGGAGGAGCTGGATGGATGAAGGGATGGGTGCATGGCTGGGGTATGGCTGGATGGATGGGGTATGGATGGATGGCTGGCTGGTGGCTGGATGGATGGGTGGTTTGATGGATGGCTGGATGGAGGTATGGCTGGCTGGCTGGATGCTGGATGGCTGGCTGGCTGGTGGGTGTATGGGTGATGGCTGGAGCATGGATGGGTGTGTGGATGGATGGATGGATGGATGGATGGATGGGTGTATGGATGGATGGATGGATGGATGGCTGGCTGGCTGGGTGTCTGGGCTGGCTCGGCTGGATAGCTGGCTGGCTTGGTTGGATGGGTGAGGCATGGACGCTGGATGGATGGTGTATGGCTGGCTGGATGGCCCTAGATGGATGTGGCTGGGTGTCTGGGGGATAGCTGGGTGGGATGTATGGCTGGACGGGTGATGAGGGGTATGGTGGTGTTGGATGGATGGATGAGGGTGTCTGGCTGGCTGGATGGAGGGTCTGGATGGGTGTCTGGATGGGATGGATGGGTGTAGTTGATGGCTGAGGATAGATGGATGGATGGCTGGATGGATGGGTGTATGGATGGACGGATGAATGGATGGGTGTATGGATGGATGGATGGATGGATGGATGAATGGGTGTAAAATAAATCAGAGAAAAATATATTTTATAATTTACTGATTGATTATTTGTAAGATGATCTGTTTTAAACATGCAGTTCAGCGATTTGACCACTAGATGTCTCTACAGTCTACATCGTCCTGCACCGGTAATGAAAGCCAGACCTGTGAGTAAGTAAATGAAAGTTTCTAAGCATGAAATAAGAAACAAACAAACTCCAGAAGCTTTGGCAAACAATAATTTCATTAGCCAATTCTGTACACATAAAGATTAATACAAATTAAAAAATGAATAATAATTATTCATTAATAATAAATGCCAAAAAGTACATTTTTCTATCATGCCAAAAGAATTTAGAGTCTGTAAAAAATGTTGCATGGATTTACTCTGTTACTTTTTTTTTTTCTTTTTTTTTTTTGCCAAGTCATCTGTTTTCTGATGCTGCAGATTGATCACTTTTTGTTTATTTTAGTTATAATCGTAAATAACTATTAAAACCTCATTTTTTCGCATTTTATCTCTCCATATTTCCATTGTGACTCCGGAATTCGACATTGAAAATTTTTTTGAAAAAAAAAAAAAAGTTTTTGGAGCTTCGAGTGTAAACAGATTCGGATTCAATATACTTATTTGTTCTTTCTTTCTTTCTGTTATTGATGTTATTTATTGTTTTATTTATTGTTTATTGTACGGTGGCATAGAGTGACCTGAAAGGCGCCTTAAATAATACAAATAATACAAATAATACAAATAAGAATTTATAAGCACAGTTTGCCTGGAAAAGTCATATTTCCTAATGGGTTTGTATTTTTTAAATATCTGCAAACCCCGAAAAACGAAGTGAAATGGAAAAAATTAAACTGCTTGTTTTATTGACCATTTCACTTAGTTTATATATAAATACAATAAAGAAATTAAGATTACAAAAAGACTAAAATAACAATCTTGAATCATCTGAAATGCTGTTTATTGTATTGTGTGCGCAGTGATGTTGCAATATTTATTCTTGCGTTTAAAAAATGTCAATATTAAAACTATTGTTCGTGCTCTCTCGGGAATTAACCTGTTTGTTTGTTTGTTTGTTTGTTTGTTTTGAGAATAAATTAATAGTTGCAAAAACGACCAAAATTAGTAAACACATTAATAAACATGCATACGATTGACAGGAAAGCAGATGAGTTGAGAATGCGAACGCGTAACGTGTTAAATTACATTTTCTCAAATATAAAAAATAAACTTAAGGCGATAAATATTTAATAATGAGAACAACATCTGTAAAAGATCAAACTCAACCAAACTGGTTTGTCTGTACAAAGTATTATTGATTATTAACTTGTTTAGCGATTTTGGTCTTTTAAAAACGCATTCTTATTGCTTTAAGTCGCGTTAAGCGTTTTTGAACTTATTTTAAAAAAAATAAAAACACCGGTTACCATGGCAACGACCCAAACCGGGAACGTTATTACGCCACAGAAAATACTTTAGAACCAGACATGCGCAGTATCACCGTTATTGTTTATATATATATATATATATATATATATATATATATATATCTATATATATATATCTGTAATCTGAATTATATATCCTTTGAATTGAATAAATGGCAAACCGTGTGGGTGTGTGTTCAATTATAAAAACATAAGGGGTGATAGCTGGTGCTGATCATGGTAGATGATAGCTATAGATAGATAGATAGATAGATAGATAGATAGATAATAGATAGATAGATAGATAGATAGATAGAGCGTTTCAATTAGAAAACTGCACTTTATTCCAGCCCGAGTGTCAATAATGAATAAACTGCAGAGCGCAGGTTCGGCCACTAGAGGGAAGCAGTGTTTAACGACACTTTTTAATTCTCTTTAGACGCGTACCGAAACATTTGAGACCAGGTAAACAATTGTTAGCTGTAAAAAAAAAAAAAAATAATAATAATAATACAAATCCAGAGGTTTTAATTACGCAAAGAAACTAATTATAATCTGAAACCGGGAACGCTCTGTGAGAATGGGAATGTTGGGAATGACAGACGCTCCGATTCTCCGTCGGCGCCGTCCAGAGTATTGCGTTGTGTAATTACTGTCTTAAAAGTCGTCCCTGACCTTTAGCACAAAAAGCCTGACAGGCCTGCAGCGCTGTACCATCCAGCTGCAGATTAGCATTAAACTAAAGCGGGTGTCGCTTCACTATTGTATTTATAATATCACTAAACTCAGTACAGGAGGCACGGTGGTTTAGTGGTTAGCACGTTCGCCTCACACCACCAGGGTCCGGGTTCGATTCCCGTCTCGGTCATGTGTGTGTGGAGTTTGTGCATGTTCTCCCCGTGCCTCAGGGGGTTTTTCTCCGGGTTCTCCGGTTTCCTCCCCCGGTCCAAAAACATGCACGGTAGGTTGATTGGCACCTTGGAAAATTGTCCCTAGTGTATGAATGTGTGTGTGAATGTGTGTGTGTGTGTGTGATGGGTTGGCATTCCATCCAGGGTGTATCCTGCCTTAATGCCCATAGACGCCTGAGATAGACACAGACTCCCCGTGACCCGAGGGAAGATCGGATAAAGCGCTAGAAGATGAACGAATGAATGAAACTCGGTACACAGCACTTTTTTCTCTTTCTGCCTTTCTCGTCACCTCTGTCATTATGACCGAGTCATGCCGACGTCGACGAGGAACTGACAGGCGTTTTTATTGTTGAAGTGAAAATGAATTGTTCCTCCTGATCGCGTCGCTCCGCAGAAACCCAGGGGTCACTCGGGGTCCTGATTACTCGGGGTTTTGTTACTCTGGGATCCAGAAAAAGATCCTTTGATGCCACCTTCTGCCCTGAGGTCCACCATGCCTGAGGAGCAGAATCAGCTGTCAGTGCCACATGTAGTCACTGCAAACTGTAACACACACACACACACACACACACACACACACACACAGACTCATGATGAGTCAGTCACACACACACACACACCATTTTTAGACACTGAAGGCAAGGCACTTCAGGTTTCACTCGAGAATAGATGTCTGACAGATTTGAGATGCCCTTAAGGATAAACGTTAATTTCTTTTATTTGTTTATATTTGTTTATCAATGTGATATTTTTTGTTGTTGTTGTCTTTATGGAAATTGAGGGTTGTTTTTTTTTGCCGCTGTCGCCTGTGGATATGCAAATTCCAGGCAACATTGTATACAAAAAAGTACACAAACATACAAACTATACAAACCTTACTGTAACGGCTGCTTCAATACAATCTGTACTGTTAAAAGTGCACTTATTGTTTAGGGCACTTAGTCAAAGTGCGCACTACGGGCCAAAAAGCATGTACGATTTTTGTCTGTTTAAAAGTGCACTTATTGTTTAGGGCACTTAGTCAAAGTGCGCACTACGGGCAAAAAACCTGTACGATTTTTGTCTGTTTAAAAGGGCACTTATTGTTTAGGGCACTTAGTCAAAGTGCGCACTATGGGCCAAAAAGCATGTACGAATTTTTGTCTGTTTAAAAGTGCACTTATTGTTTAGGGCACTTAGTTGAAGTGCGCACTACGGCCAAAAAGCATGTAAGAATTTTTGTCTGTTTAAAAGTGCACTTATTGTTTAGGGCACTTAGTTGAAGTGCGCACTACGGGCCAAAAAGCATGTAAGAATTTTTGTCGATTTTTGTCTGTTTAAAAGGGCACTTATTGTTTAGGGCACTTAGTCGAAGTGCGCACTACGGGCCAAAAAACCTGTACGATTTTTGTCTGTTTAAAAGATTTTTGGTTTAAAAGTGCACTTATTGTTTAGGGCACTTAGTCAAAGTGCGCACTACGGGCCAAAAAGCATGTACGATTTTTGTCTGTTTAAAAGGGCACTTATTGTTTAGGGCACTTAGTCGAAGTGCGCACTACGGCCAAAAAGCATGTACGAATTTTTGTCTGTTTAAAAGTGCACTTATTGTTTAGGGCACTTAGTCGAAGTGCGCACTACGGGCCAAAAAGCATGTACAATTTTTGTCTGTTTAAAAGTGCACTTATTGTTTAGGAATTTTTGTCCGTTTACGATGTTATAATTTTTCCACGCTCCCGGTTGAGATGTTCCACTCGTGTGCTTGCGGAGATTGGTGCCGTCATGCGGGTGTCAGTAACGCGACACCACCGCACTTTTTCCAACCTTATGTGCTTCTTTTCACAAAACGCAACGTTGGAGTAACACGAGTGTGTTACAATTAGAAGGTAATTGTGCGTCAGTGAGACAACGTTTTTTTCCCCCCCGACATGCTTGTCGTGTTGTGAGTGAACCTTTCCTACACAGTCATTTTATTTACTCGCTATACATCAAACAACGCAACAATTTTTAGTCTTTATTTGCCACGTTGACATTACAGAACAGCGAATTACATGTATTTTTCCATATCCCAGTTTGTGTTTGGAAGTTTGGTCCAAGTTGGGGTCAAGCCCATGGTTTACATCGCCCCCTGGAGCATTAGGGCCTTGCTCAAGGGCCCAAGCGTGGCAGTTGCTCAAGGAAAACCGGGGTTCGGAAAACCCTTCGGAGATACTTATCCTTCGACCACCCCTCCCTCATATCCGATACTTATCTCAATAATGCATTTCCTTCTAAATAAAAAACAAATAAACATTGTGACTTCATTTTAGAGACTTATTTATTCCTCGTTTGTGTTGTTTGTCATCTCCGTTTTTTGTGTAAAAAAACAAAGACCCTCCAAAACTCTGTCGCATATTTATACGTAAGGGAACGTAATATTTGACATTGCAAATAATTAACAAATAACAATAATTGAATTTACCCACATTATAGTAATTAACGTAGACTTTAAAATAGTTACGCTATTTTTACGATAAAAAAGCTTTGAAATTATATCAGTTACTAAGTCAAATAAAATATCAATATAACTGTGTGGTTTAAGCATCTGAGGCACTGAAGGACATAAGGACAAAGACAGCATTGTGGGCCTTAAAAATCTTGATATCGCCCCCTGGTGGTTATTGCGTTGCTATTGCACCCTTATCCAAAGTGAAAAGTTGCTTTCTTCGTTTAGAGCCGTTAATTGGCGCTGTGACCAATTTTTTGGATTTGTTTAAGTATTCGGGACACATTTTTCATAAGATATCTCATTGCGTTCAGGAGTTACAGCCATTTGTGTCATGTGGCTCCGCCTACTTTGCCCCTTTTGGTGCGGCGTTGCGGCGGTGAGTCGACAGTGTAATAATCTGTGGATAATAATTGATAATCCGCGTCTACTCAACATTTATACGCTGGTTTTATGATTATTCATATGTCAAAACTTATGACTAGTGTGCAAAAGTAGATTTTTAACATTTAACATTTTTACAGAAAAAGCAAACTTTGTAGCCTAAAAGTGTCAATGCGGAATTTCTTCGTTTTGACCCAACGATTCCGGAAATATATGAGTTGTGAGTGTAGGATGCATTTTCCCTGCGCTATGACCATGAATATGAGAAATATAATAATAATAAGACTAATAAATAAATAAATAAATAAACAAAAAGTAATAAATAATATAATAAATAATATAATAATTAATATAATAGGGAGCACGGTGGCTTAGTGGTTAGCCTCACACCGCCATTTGAATGTGTGTGTGGGTTTGTGCTTTGTGCCTCAGGGGGTTTTCCCTGCATATGTTGATTGGCACCTTGGAAAATAATGTGTGTGTGGGTGTGTGTGGTGGGTGGGTGAGGGGTTGCGTGATAGCATTGTACTCCTGCAACGTGATTGGCTGACCGGATAAGGACATTTAGGTTAATGTGTAAAGGCGTTCTGTAGCAGCCGTAATTGTAAAAAAAAAA
>JACRUU010000021.1:15000-17500 GCA_030449085.1 Kryptopterus vitreolus
CTCTATAAAGGTGTGATTTGTATGACAGTGGTTCGGTCCGAGCAGCGACACTTCCTGATCACTCAGCGCTGTGATGTAATCTCGTTTAATGCTGATTGGATCGGGCCCAGTGCCCTCATTAACATAAAAACATGAAAGAAGACGTTAATGTTTAAAGATACAGAATGTCGCGTCGACGTCGTAACATTGTCAACTTGTATAATTTACATATATTTCAACATTACATGTAACAGAGCGCATTTTATTTATAATTGATGATTAATGGAGAAGTAAACAATACATGTATTTTTTATTATTTTTTACAAATTCGTGTTTAGTGTTGCAAAATCAGATTTTTGTAATCGGCAAATTTTATATTCATATTATTAGAGATCCGTGAGTTACTTGTACTGATACACGAAGATCCAGACGCCCAGACTGCATCTTACTATCCTGTACTTGTACAACTTGTACTACATCTGACATCATTTACTACCACAAACACACAATGTACATCCTGATACACAACACTTACCGTATCACACACACACACACACACACACACACATCACTCCCTAGAACACACCACCTCATATATCTCACACCACTTACTACCTGCCATCTTATATATATATATATAATGCAGTAATATAATAATATATTAATATATACATAATATTGCAAAATGATTTCAACTGCACTCTTATTTATCCATATATATATTCGTTCATTCATTCATCTTCTATAGCGCTTTATCCGATCTTTCCGATCGGGTTCCCTCGGGTCACGGGGCGTCTATGGGCATTAAGGCAGGATACAACCCTGGATGGAATGCCAACCCCATCACACACACACACACACACACACACACACACACACAGAACCCGGAGAAAAACCCCCTGAGACACGGGGAGAACATGCACAAACTCCACACACATATAGCCGAGACGGGAATCGAACCCGGACCCTGGAGGTGTGAGGCAAACGTGCTAACCACTAAACCACCGTGCCCCTCTATATATATATATATATATATATATATATATATATATATATATATATATAGGGTGAGATGAGGAGACTATATACACACACATATATTGATATATATATATATATATATATATCTATATATATAGATAGAGATAAGGAGAGAGAGAGATGTATATCTCTTATATATATATATATATATATAGAGAGAGAGAGAGAGAGAGAGAGAGAGAGTGATATATATATAGATAGATAGATAGATAGATAGAGATAGATAGATAGATAGATAGATAGATAGATCTCTATAGAGAGAGAGAGCGTAGTGCTGAGTCCCGAGAGGAGACTAGAGGCCCCGATATCTCGCGCGTGCGAGATGCTGCTATAGATAGCTCTCTCTGGATGCTAGATCTCGAGATCGAGTAGTAGCTCGATCGAGAGTGATATCGAGCGAGTGATCTCTATTCTCTATCTATATATTATATAGAGAGAGAGAGAGAGAGAGAGAGAGAGACTCGAGCTAGTGTCTCTATCTCTCCTATCTATCTATAATCGATATATATCTCGATATATATAGATAGGCGATAGATATCGCTAGCTCCTAGATAGATAGATAGCGAGTCGCGCGAGATTTCTCTCTATCTATCTATCTCTATATCTCTAGAGCGAGAGATGAGAGAGAGAGAGAGAGTGCTCTCTATATAGATAGCGAGATAGATCGATAGATAGATAGATAGATAGATAGATAGATAGCTAGAGCTCTAGATCGATCGAGCGCGCAGAGCGATAGATGAGATATGGATCTCATATATATCGATAGCTATATATCTCTATATCTATAGAGAGAGCGAGACGAGAGAGAGAGAGATGGAGAGTGCTATAGAGAGATAGAGTGGTGTAAGAATGGTGCAGATCTGCCGGTGCTTGTACACTGATGGCCTTCCACACGGATGTGTGTGGGAGATGGAGGGGGTTGGTGGAGCTCCGTGTGACGCGCGCACTTAACGCTGTGAGCGCCTGCGGACACGGGGACAGAGCGCGCCGGAGACGGAGAGAGAGAGAAGATCCAGCAGCAGCACCGCCCATACACACACACACAACACACACACACACGGTACCGTTACACCTGTTATTTGTGCGCTCGGATCGCAGGACCGCAGTGGAGACGATGGTGTAACCCGGCGTCCGCGCGAGTGTGCGTGTAATTCCTTTGCATCGAGCGGCTTGTGATCGCCCGCGTTTCCTTTCTTCCTCTCTCTTCCTCCCTCTTTCTCTCTCTCTCTCTCTCTTTCTCTTCTTCTTGGGGTTTTTTTTTCCCGACCCGACAGCCGCCTCCTCTTCGAGAGATACGAGCCGATGCGATTCTTCAGACTCACCTTCAAGTGTTTCGTGGATTGTTTTTGAAGGTGCCCTTTTTTTTTACCTCCTGATTTTTTTCCGACGCTTCTTTTCTTTTTCCGTTCCGCGCGATCCGCGTCTTTATTACTCACGATTTATTCCGAAATTATAGATATCATAGATATCTATATATAAA
>JACRUU010000021.1:22500-25000 GCA_030449085.1 Kryptopterus vitreolus
GCGCGAGCATCAATTCTCCCCGAAACAACAAGTGTTTGAAAAGGGACCTGCCAGATATCCGGCGAGATTCGCCCCCCCGATGTGTCTCCCTGTAAAAATACTTGCTTTACCCCCGACCGGGAGCGCGAAAGGTTACCGCCGTAACATGGCACTAAATTACAGTAACGTACTGTACGTCCCGCCGTCCCAAACCCAGTCTCCCGGGTGGTTTAAATAACACACTCCTCACACACCCCTCGGAACGCATCCGTCATGTATCCCGGAAAACTCCGCATTTAATCCCGGTTTCATCCGGATTATTCCCGGCGCTCTTCAGGAAAAGATGTCCCGCTGGATGTCCCGCTGGACAAGGTCTGGGCTCTGCGTTCATCCCAAAGGTGTTGATTAAGATCCAGAGCAGGAGATCGTCCTCTCCACACCGCGTAATGTTCAGGAGGTTCGGTGCACAGGAAGCGGCGTTCACGGCGTTCCGCGGATAAGGGCGTCATTCCCTGGAATCATGTTTACGCTCTCCTGAGACTCCTGAGACTTCGTTGGCTCGTGTCCTCGCGTGTCTTTGGGTTTTATTGAATTCTTTGTGCTCCTCCGAGACTCGCCGGCGCCACCTGTGGCCGTTAACGTAGCCGTCTCCGTATCCCCGTAGTGAAGTGGAGCGGACGCACATGTGGATATTAAAGAGGGTTTAATAGCCGCTAATGAGGCGGGGGTGGTGGTGAAGGCATTGGCGTCCCCAGCCCTTGAGCAAGGCCCTTATCTGCTCAGGTAGCACTGCTGTAAGTCGCTCTGGATAAGGGTTGAAGGTCCTTCTCGTGGGACCTACTGACGGTTCCTTGATTTGCAAGACGATGAAACTTGTTAATTGAAAGATAACAAGGAGGGGGTGTGGCCTAATATTCAAATGAGGCACAGCCACGTGGTTTATTTATTGTTTGGGACATATTCGCCGGCCGTAAACGTCCTGCATCGTATCGACAGGCGGGTTTGTGCACGCCGTGAGCTACGTGACGGATCCCTGCAGGAAGCCCAGCGTCCTCGGGTTCACGTCCGGTAATCTGATACCGAATACGTGCATGTGATGAATAAGACGTACGATGGGGCGGGGCTTGTGTAAACTCCGCCTACTTCACCGCAGAGACACGAGAGAGTCCCGCCTGCATCCTCACGGACGTGACATCCCAGCGGGACGAATCCGGGCCGTAAATCCGCCGCTAAAGGTTTCATCTCGCTGCGAGGTCAGCCGTGAAACACACACACACACACACACACACACACACACACACACCCTCGCTCTTCCTTCCTTCCTGCCGATGTTTTGTCGCAGCGTCGCATCGAGCGCAAACGAAAACAAACAAACACAAAACGTCCTTTGCGCGTTTGACGCCGACGATGCCGTAATTACACCAAAGCCTTTGTTCAAATCCCAGCACCACCGAGCTGCTTCTAGTGGGGCCCCTGAGCAAGGCCCCTAAAGCAAGGGCTTTCATTTTAACTGTTTAAATCAACTTTTGTGTATTGATACTTAATTTCCTCCTGTTTTATTTATTTAGTTACTTTCTATGACATATTTGATTATGTTTATGTTGTTGTCATTATATCGCTGTAGCTTTCGCTCCGTTACGTTACGTTACGCTACGTCGTATTACCGCATGACCGGCGCGCATCAGCCAATCGGCTTTCGGTTATTAGCGTCTTTTTCAGACTTAAAACAGATTTTATTTGTAATTTTTATGCTTATTTTTAAAAGTGCAAGTTCAGCGAAACACTCGGGTTAAAAATAAATGTAATTAGGGCTCGGTTATGGCCGTTCGCTAACAATCTGTGTGTGTGTGTGTGTGTGTGTGTGTGTGTGTGTGTTTTGGACGTCATGTTATAGGCCATAAATTTTATTCCCAACGCTCTTAAATATGTACCCTGTGCGGTATTTACAGCGTTAGTCGTGTCACCTGACTGTGAAGCGCACCCGAGTGAACTCTGGCACTCGTGCCCTAAATGCCATCAGTTTAGAATAGCACAAGTTAATCTTTTAATCTCTTTTATAAATAAATAAATAAATGTAAAAACACAGGCTTCCTCTCGGGATGATGTCGGGATCGGGACGCACTTCGGTTCGGTCGTTTATGTGTTTACGACGCCGTCTTTAAAAAATAAAAAAAAGAAAGAAGAACGCGTGGATTTGTTACGGCGTTACTGAAGTCCGGAGTGCACGCGTCAACTTTCGCTCTTATGTAACGCGCGCTGCGGAGCTTCATGGAGCTTTGTGCTCGGGGGCGTGGTCGTGCTGGAATGGGTTCGGGTCTATATATATATATATAAGATAGATAGGGGCATGGTGGTTTAGTGGTTATCACGTTCGCCTCACACCGCCAGGGTCCGGGTTCGATTCCCGTCTCGGCCATGTGTGTGTGGAGTTTGTGCATGTTCTCCCCGTGTCTCAGGGGGTTTTTCTCCGGGTTCTCCGGTTTCCTCCACCAGTCCAAAAACATGCACGGTAGATTGATTG
>JACRUU010000021.1:35000-45000 GCA_030449085.1 Kryptopterus vitreolus
ACAGGCCACACCTACTTGATAACCTATAAAACAGGCCACACCTACTTTATAATAGTCTATAAAACAGGCCACACCTCCTTTATTATATCTATAAAACAGGCCACACCTACTTTATAATACTTTGTTAAATAGGCCACACATTTATTATATCTATAAAACAGGCCACGTCTACTATAATACTCTATTAAAATAAGCCACACCTCCGTTATTATATCTATTAAACAGGCCACACCTACTTTATAATACTTTGTTAAATAGGCCACACCTCCTTTATTATTTCTATAAAACAGGCCACACCTCCTTTATTATTTCTATAAAACAGGCCACACCTCCTTTATTATTTCTATAAAACAGGCCACACCTCCTTTATTGTATCGATAAAACAGGCCACACCTACTTTATTATAGCTACAAAAACAGCCACACCTACTATAATACTCTATAAAATAGGCCACACTACCTTAATATATATTGTAGATCCTTTCTTCTTTATTATATTTATAAAATAGGCCACGCCTCCTTACCTTATACCTATAAAACTGGCCACGCCTCCTTTATTAGAGCTATACACACACGGCACACATAATTTATTACATCTATAAAAACAGACCACGGCTTCTTTATAATATCAAAAAAATAAACAGGTCACTTTATTATAGCTATAAACACAGGCCACGCCCCCTTTCCTCAGGCTGTAAGTTCATTTAAATGCTGTTTTGGACGAATGTGTTTCTATTTAACACAAACACAAACATCCCTGATAACGAAGCTCCTCCCCCCGCAGGCCTGGGTTACGCCTCCTCCGTCATCGTGTTCTTCTGCAACACCTACTACATCATGGTCCTGGCCTGGGGTTTCTATTACCTCATCAAATCCTTCACCAGTACACTGCCCTGGTCCACATGCACAAACTACTGGAACACGGAGAACTGCATCGAGACCTTCCGCCACGACGCCTGCAGGAACGCCACCAACACCAACTACACCTACATGAACAAGACCTGCGAGGAGCTGGAGAACGCCACCTCGCCCATCATCGAGTTCTGGGAGTGAGTTTTCCTCCTTTTAATCCCCGGGGGCGAGTCCTCCTCATTCCTCTCTGCGTGATGCACCACGGCCTTGGCCATGCGTGTGTGTGTGTGCGTGTGTGTGTGTGTGTGTGTGTGTGTGTGTGTGTGTGTGTGTGCTGCAGACAAAATACACCTCCGATAAATGAACGGGTCTCTGCTCAGACGTGTGCTGCGATTCCATGCTGTAGCTCCGCCCTCAATGTTTCCTTTCCACATTATGGAGACGCTCCATGCTGAGGTCGTTACAGAGACATCTCCTGTTACATAGAAAACGTTTTAACTTTACCACCCGAAAACGTAATGCACATCAGAAAACGTTCTCCTGTGCTTTGGCTGGTTATAATCTCTTATAACGCCTTATATATATATATATATATATATATAGATATATATATATATATATATATATTCTATATATATATTATATATATATATATATATATATATATATGTGGAGTTTGTGCATGTTCTCTCCGTGTCTCGGGGGGTTTTTCTCATGGGGGGTTTTTCTCCGGGTTCTCCGGTTTCCTCCCCGGTCCAAAAACATGCACGGTAGGTTGATTGGCACCTTGGAAAATTGTCCCTAGTGTATGAATGTGTGTGTGTGTGTGTGTGTGTGTGTGTGATGGGTTGGCATTCCATCCAGGGTGTATCCTGCCTTAATGCCCATAGACGCCTGAGATAGACTGAGACACTGACACTGAGATAGACACAGAGACTCCCCGTGACCCCGGGAAGATCGGATAAAAAAAAGCGATAGAAGATGAATGAATGAATGAATATATATATATATATATATATATATATATATATATATATATATATATACACACGCTGTGTTTTCCCAAAAGTATTGGGACACCTGCTTTTTATTCCTTTTATATGCAATAACTCAGACAAGATTGGATCATGTTACAGACTACTGACGTCAATGAGCGAACAAAATTATGTAAAAAACGAACGGAACGTTTTTCCGGAAGAGTAAACGTGTTATAGCGTGTATTTAATAACAGGATTCTCAAACAAACGTGTGCGCATACTTTTGGCCACATGTTTGTTCAAATACGAAGAGTTTCCCTTTTTTTTTGCCGTATAAATCGCGTCTACAGGGAGCGAGATCGGTGTTCCGTGCCGGGAATACGGCGTATTTCAGGCACAAAGTCGGCCTCTGTGAGCGCTTCGTGAAGCTGCGAGTGTTCCGGGGCTTTAAATACAGGACGTCGAGTCACTCAACCCCGAAAAACATCAAGTTTCCTGGCAGACGTGTGAATGAAAACAAGAAAGAAAGAAAAAAAAAACGTTTTTTACGTCCGTGAAGATGTTATTATTATTATTTGACATAAAGACGTGGAGGATAAATGTGTGCTGCGAGTGTTTCGCCTCGTTTATGCTTATTTATTTATATATTTATATCTTTTCTGAAACAGTGGTATTATTTTTATATCTGAGTAAAGACGTCGTGAATAAACATGTGCCGCTTTTATATTTATTTATTTTGTAATAAATGGTTGAACAGAAATGCGCACTGCGTTAATCACACACACACACACACACACACACACATATATACATATATATATATATATATATATATATATATATATATTTATAATTTGCATGTTCTCCCCGTCCTCCCCGTCCCTCAGGGATTTTTTTCTCTGGGTTTTCCGGTTTCCTTCCGATTCCAAAAACATGCACGGTATGCTGATCTCCACATGAAGATGTGTATTATACGTGTTATATATATATATTTTATCTGATCTTCCCTCTGGGTCACGGGGAGTCTGTGTCTATCTCAGACGTCTATGGGCATTAAGGCAGGATACACCCTGGATGGAATGCCAACCCATCACACACACACACACACACACACACACCACATTCACACACTAGGGACAATTTTCCAAGGTGCCAATCAACCTACCGTGCATGTTTTTGGACCGGGGGAGGAAACCGGAGAACCTGGAGAAAAAACCCCCTGAGGCACGGGGAGAACATGCACAAACTCCACACACACACATGGCCGAGACGGGAATCGAACCCGGACCCTGGAGGTGTGAAGCGAATGTGCTAACCACTAAACCACCGTGCCCCTTATATATATATATATATATATATATATATATATATATATATATATATATATATATATATATATATATATATAATAATATCTCTTTGATTGAGGTTGTGTTGTTTATCCGTGACTGTGCAGGAATAAGGTGCTGCGTATCTCTGAAGGCTTGGACAGTCCGGGTCAGATCAACTGGGAGATGACTTTGTGTCTGCTGGCCGTCTGGGTTCTGGTTTACTTCTGCGTATGGAAAGGAGTGAAATCAACTGGAAAGGTATAGACCTCTACACACACACACACACACACACACACATACACACACACACATACTGTGTTTATGTAAAACAGCAGTAAAAGCTTTCACTCCTTTTTTTCCTCCTCTCTATTTTCTATTCTTCACGTTTGAACGTCGATCCGTTTTTTTTGTGATAGCGAGCGATGCTGGACGAATGGCGTTATTACACCGAGAAGCCTTTCTCACACACACACACACACACACACACGCGCACACATCCCGCTTTACTTATGCGTGCATAGCCCCTCCCACATGGGCGCACTAGCCTAGCGAGGCAGAGAGGTCGTCATGGCAACGTCATGTGCCAAAAGGGGCGTGGTTTAGCGCATATCCGTGCGTGCCGTCAGAAATGCGCGGCGCGGTTGGACGGTTTAGCGGGGGAGGTTTTCTGCAGTGGGACGTGACGAGGCCCTCGTGTGCGCATGGCCACGAGCCAGCATCGCTCTCCATGCTCCACACGGGAGGGAGAGAGGGAGGGAGGGAGGAGGAGGCTGGAATGGTACGGGTTGAGATGTGTGAGGGGGGGGAGGAGGGGGGCGAGATCACATGAATCCTCACCGACAGAATGACTGGGAGTTTATTTCTGGTGCTTCATACAGCCACGTTGCCCTCCCGCACGCCCCCCCCCCCCCCCCCCCCCACACAACCCACACACACACACTGCCCCCCCCCAACGCGTTTTACAACCACTTGCTTATGTTTCACATACCACTGGCTTCCAATCGGCCTCGACAAAGAAAACAGGCAGCCAGGAATTTTCCAGTTAAGGAATGGAAATCACTATTGAAAGATCTTTCTAAAAGAGGTGCCAACCTCCTTTTTTTTTTCTTTTTTTTTAAATCCGTCATGTTTGAGAGAAGTAGTGTGCGCTCACTGGGCCCGTCGTATTCCCATGCCATAATCGAAGCGTCCCAGTGAGCTAATTGGCTTTTTCCGGGAATCTCATTAAATAATACGAGGGGTTGAAACAAAGCGGCGGATTAGCCTACATCTCGCGGATCAGGTGGGACACAGAGGAAGGTGTATTTACTGTTTCCTAACCTTCTTTTAGTCCTTAACGCATTCGTTATGGACATTTTTCCGTACATGTGTTTCCTCAGATTGGGAATTACGATTACGGAATTTGAGCGATAACGAATACGATGTTTTTTTTTCGCATTTAACGATACGATAGCTAGATGGAACGCAATTACGATCGATTAATCAGCCTGTTAATTAACCAATTAAAGAAAAATGGAACGGAATTACGATCGATTAATCAGCCTGTTAATTAACCAATTAAAGAAAAATGGAACGGAATTACGATCGATTAATCAGCCTGTTAATTAACCAATTAAAGAAAAATGGAACGGAATTACGATTAATCACCAATGAATCGTCCTGCTAATTAATTATTTAATTAATCAATTAAAAAAAAACAGAACGGAATTACGACCGATCACCAATTAATCAACCTGTTAATTAATTAATTAACTAATTGATCAATTAAAAGCAAAAAACGCGCCATGTTAAATAATCCTTTATAAATAAACGTAAAGAAATAAAAGTAGCTGAAGGAAACGAATATGGATGAACCTTAATGAACAATAAAGGTCATAATGTAATTTATAAATAATACATGTAGTGTAAAAACAAACGGCAGGTAGCTGTCAGTGATTCTCCTCTAGAGGGCGCTCTTCGTAACGACGTCGTTCTATCGATCGTGTAAAATCAGACCTTTGCTTTTTAACTGAGGATGCGGTTTGTAGTGGAAGAACCTCATGCGGAGAACCCGGACCACATCTTCACTTACAGTGTCACGCAATGTAAACCCACACACGAGTCGTAAGATTAAAGGCCAGTATAAGGGGAAAGATGGACTATATATATATATATATATAGATATCTATATAGATATATATATATATATAATATATATATATATATATATATATATATATATATATAGATATATATAGTCCATCTTTCCCCTTATACTGGCCTTTAATCTTATATATATATATATATATTGGGGCTGTCAAAGTTAACATGTTAATAACTCATTAATGCAAATTGACTTTAATAGCACTAATGTTATTAAGGCGTTATAACGCAGTGTGCATTACTATGTGAGTGATCTCTGCTCCTTCACTCTGCGTCGTGTTGTGTGAATCAACGAAACCCCAAACCAAACAAACGAATAAATAAAGGTTCAGTGCATCCACTCACACTTCCTAAATTTCCCCCTGAATTACGCCCCCTAGCTGCGCATTCACAACAGGTACGATCTCCTCACTATATTAGCGTATATTAGCGTATGGAACCTTACGCAAGCGCATCGCATTCCCAAATCCGTATTACTGCAATAAAGCGCATTTTTACTGAACGCAATAAAGCGCTTCCGTATAACCTAAACATTTTAAACAATTCGCGTATCACCAGTTTATATGGAAAAGCAACCGGAACACCAATTCTTAAAGGAGCCACGTCCCATATTTTACAACTTCAAAACCAACACTAAACAAATAACATTGATAATTAACAAGCAAATTCATATTAAAATAATAATTTCTAGTGTAAATAAATATAAATAATCAATAATTTTGATTAAAGGGAGAGATTTTGATTGAAATGTATATAATTATAACATCTGTTACAGTTACAGTATTACAAACATGAAAAGTTACGTGTGTATATATATATATATATATATATATATATGTGTGTATTGTATTATAGGAGGATTTATGTCTCTCTGTTGGCGTCAGAATTAAAGACCATCTCAGTGAAACTGAAAAGCGCTTCTCTTCCCTGCTTATGAATGACATCATTTCCACCTTCTTAAACAAACGCTGTATTTTTCCATCTGCCCGATTTGTTCCGTGTGTTCCGGAGAGAATTCCCTGTCTAACAGAACAGACACATCGTCACATCTTTGTCCATTCATTGTTCCACCTCGACACCTCGTAAAGGCCAGCGCGGCTCCAGTCTCACACAGGAGGTGAGTTTCAGGGGTTTCATCGACGCGTGCGTCCTGAATAGCGCCCTCTGTCTTCGCGTCCCCGTGACGCCTTCGTCCCCGTGGGTCAGGGAGTAAAATCTCGACCCGGCCTTGCGTTTGCGTTTGTGTGCGACGGACAGGCACGGGGTTTGTGAGTCACTACGACCATGTGACTGCGCATACCGAGATGTGTATTTGGAGGCTGTGAGGGGCCTCGTTGCCTGGCGAGTTCATAAACAGAGCGGAACGTGTGAGAGGAGATGGAGGGGTGGGGGGAGGGAAAAAAACATGGCCTGACTCCTCAGTGTATAGAAGCTCTGCCGGACTGACCCGCTGACTGTGGGACGATCCATGTCGGTTTCCCAGCTTTCATACGGATAATGAGATCACGCGCGGGAATCCTATAATCACACTTTAATCCAGAATAGCGTAATCTTCTGTAAGGAATGCAGCTGGCGTCGGGAAGCGGTTCTATACGTCGTTCGTTTAGCAGCGTAGGGGAAGAAGTAAAGACGTACGCGAGGCACCGGATGAACAATTCCCGATCGTTTTCCCAGGATGAGGAACCTGCTTCCAGAAAACTCCTATAATCACAACCTCGCATGTGAGCCGGCATTCACACGCAGCATGTCATCTTCAAGGTCACAGTGCTGGCAAGAATGCTTGCAATTTAACGCACACACACATACACACACACACACACACACTTATGCACACACACACACACACTTATGCACACACACGCACACACACGTAAATGTATTCCCAAATGTTATAAATAAACCACCGTCTTTGCAGGAGACTGGGATAATGTTCATCAGATCCTCTGCTTCTTATATTCATAAACGTGTGTGTGTGTGTGTGTGTGTGTGTGTGTGTGTGTGTGTGTGTGTGTGTGTGTGTGTGTGTGTGTGTGTTGCAGATTGTATATTTCACTGCCGTGTTCCCCTACGTTGTCCTAATCATTCTCCTGGTGAGAGGTGTGACCCTTCCTGGAGCCTACGATGGGATTATGTACTATCTCAAACCCGACTGGTCAAAGATTCAAGAAGCACAGGTGAGGAGTGTGGAGATAAACACAACCTGTCTGTCTGTCTAACTATCTGTCTGTTTGTCTGTCTATCTATCTATCTATCTATCTATCTGTCTGTCTATCTGCTGTCTGTCTGTCCATCTATCTGTCTATCTGTCTGTCTATTGAACTATCTGTCTGTCTGTCTGTCTATCGAACTATCTGTCTGTCTGTCTATCTATCTATCTATCTATCTGTCTGTCTGTCGAACTATCTGTCTGTCTGTCTATCTATCTATCTATCTATCTATCTATCTGCTGTCTGTCTGTCCATCTATCTATCCGTCTGTCTATCGAACTATCTGTCTGTCTGTCTGTCTGTCTATCTATCTATCTGTCTGTCTATCTGTCTGTCTGTCTATCGAACTATCTGTCTATCTGTCTGTCTATCTGTCTATCTATCTGTCTCTGTCTATCTATATGTCGGCCTATCTGTCTGTCTGTGTCTCTGCCTGTCTCTCTGTCTGTCTCTCTATCTGTCTGTCTGTCTGTCTCTCTGTCTATCTATCTATCTATCTACCCACCTGTCTGTAAGATTTATGTCTGTCCATCTGTCTGTCTATCTGTATTTATCTGTCTGTTCTTTTTTTACAGATGTTTATCTATCTGTCTATCTATCTATCTATTTGTCTGTCTATCTATCTATATATCTATCTATCCATCTATCTATTTGTCTGTCTATCTATCTATCTATCTATTTGATCCCTCTACTTTTTTTCTATCTATCTATCTGTCTGTCTGTCTATACTTATCTATGCGCTAGATTTATATCTGTCTGTATTTTCATCCATCCATCCATCCATCCCTCCATCCCTCACCCCAATCAGTTTTCAGTTCTGTTGAAACCCATGTGATCAGATATATTACATTACAGCAGTCTGTCTATCTGTCTATCTATCTGTCTGTCTGTCTATATGTTGGCCTGTCTGTCTGTGCCTCTGCCTGTCTCTCTGTCTGTCTGTTTGTCTCTCTATCTATCTATCTGTCTGTCTGTCTGTCTGTAAGATTTATGTATGTCCATCTGTCTGTCTATCTGTAATTATTTGTCTGTTCTTTTTTTACAGATGTTTATCTATCTATCTATCTATCTATCTATCTATCTATCTATCTATCTATCTATCTATCTATCTATCTATCTATCTATCTATTTATTTGATCTCTCTACTTTTTTTCTATATGTCTGTCTGTCTATACTTATCTATGCGCTAGATTTATATCTGTCTGTCTTTCCATCCATCCATTCATCATCCATCCATCCATCCATCCATTCATCCATCCATCCATCCATCCCTCACCCCAATCAGTTTTCAGTTCTGTTGAAACCCATGTGATCAGATATATTACATTACAGCCGTCCATCATTTTTAATTCTCTTTCTCTCTCTCTGTCCTTCGTTCAGGTCTGGATCGACGCCGGCACTCAAGTGTTCTTTTCTTACGCCATCGGACTCGGGGCCCTGACGGCCCTCGGCAGTTATAACCGCTTCAACAACAACTGCTACAGGTATATTTTTATTTGATAATCAAATGACATGTTGCTTTTTTATTTATTTATTTGTTTATTTATTTATCTAATAGAGGAACGTGAGGCAAAATCATTTGGAAGAGTTGAAATGATATAAGAACGACTATTTACGTAGTAAATATTTAAAGGAATGTCATTTTGAACCCTTTAAATAATCAGTGTTGATTAAATTCTAACTTTGTGAAAATCTATATAAATGTCATTTTTTGGAAATAATATCCAAGAAACGGATAAATAATCGCAGGTTTGACGTGATAATGTGTAAAAAAAACAAACAAAAAAAAAACACCACTAGTCGCTAAATAGCATTAGCCGCTAGTATGCTAGTTAGCCGCTAGTTAGCAAATCTCAGTTGTATTATCACTGTCACAAACTATAACCACGATGTTACCGCCTCTGCTTTTATGAACTCACATTATATACACAAACAACACAACAACAATACAAAAATAATAATAATAATATGAATATGAATAAAACATACAAATAAAACCGTTTTTGTTTATTTATTGTTGCTAAGTCGGCTGGCTAGCGTAGTGTATGCATGGCTAAGCTATGACATGATATTGTTGATTAAATTCTAACGTTTAACGTTGTGAAAATCTATATAAATGTCATTTTTTAGTGTAATATCCAAGAAACAGATAAATAATCGCAGGTTTGATGTGATAATGTGTAAAAAAAAACACCTCTAGTCGCTAGTGGCTAACTTGCATTAGCCGCTAGTATGCTAGTTAGCCGCTAGTTAGCAAAACATCTCAGGCGTATTATGACAGTCACAAACTCTAACCACGATGTTACCGCCTGCTTTTATGAACTCACATTATATACAACAACAACAACAATAATAATAATAATAATAATAATAATAATAATAATAATAATGTGAATAAAACATACAAATAAAACCTTTTTGTTTATTTATTGTTGCTAAGTCAGCTAGCTAGCGTAGTGTATACATGGCTAAGCTATGACGTGATATTGTTG
>JACRUU010000021.1:50000-55000 GCA_030449085.1 Kryptopterus vitreolus
CATAAAAACTGTTCGAACAGACATCGTGCGTTCCTATTGGCTAAGCACAGAACTGCCGCTTGCTGATTGGCTGAGACTAATTCGAGGCATCTCGATGTGGGACGTTTCTTTTTTGTGTTTATACGTAAAAGTGCTGTACGTAAACGCTTCGTTTATTACTTCATATGAATTATACACTTTAAAATGTGTATACAATTCGTAATTTATAATGTTATTCCTAACGTGCACAAACATTTCGATACATTTGAGACGTCGAGAAATTTACTTACGTAATTTTGGATCCAAGCAAAGTTCAAATCCCAGCACCACCAAGATGCAACTCCTGGGCCCCAGAGCAAGGCCCCTAACAGTCAACCGCTCAAACATCGACGTATATATGTGTATATATATATATATATATATATATATATATATGATATATATATATATATATATATATATAACCAGTTTCGCATATAAATGGACATGTTATGGCTGTGAAACGTAATTAATTTGCATTAACGCAAATTCGTTTTTAACGTTACTCGTTTTATCAACGCCTTTTTCTGTTAAAAATGTAAATAAACAAATATAAAGGGTGAATTTAAGAAACGTTGTCAATGGTGGCGTATAATTTTAAATAAAAAAAGGAAATTATAGAATGTCCTTTTGTAAGATTGTAAATGTAAATTGACGTTGTTATTATTGACGTTATTACGAAACGGCGAGTCTCCAGCGCGAGGTTCACGACTTTTTTTGTTGTGTCTAATGAAAAGCACATCGCGTTCTACATTCGGTGGAAAGAGAGAGAGAGAGAGAGAGAGAGAGAGAGAGAGAGAGAGAGAGAGAGAAGGATTTCTCGGTGTACGTTTACGCTCGCACGTTTTTATTATATTTGATTTCTCGGCGCTGACGTTTGTGATGAACGTTTCTTGCACACTTTATTCGTTTTCCAAGTCCGCCGGTGCGTAACGCTATAGGGTCAAAAGTTTGTGAACACCTGACATCTACCGTGGAGCCATGCTGTTGAATGTTCCATCCCAAAGGTCTTCAGGAGGAGTGAGGGTCGGTGCTCGGTAGCGTCCCGCTCCAGATCTTCTCTCAATCCCTTACATTTATCCGACGCCCTTATCCTAGAGAGGTAGGATCTCAGTGGTTAAGGCATTGGGGCAGTGGGCCGGAAGATCGCAGGTTCAAATCCCAGCACTACCAAACTACCACTGGTGGGCCCTTGAGCAAGGCCCTTAATCCTCAATCGTAAGTATGTATCAAAAGAGACGTAAAACAAGAGTTAAAGGCATTGCTCACGTGCCCACTAGTGATAGCGGGATTTGAACCTGCAACCTTCTGGTCCACAGCCTAACACATTTTACATTCATGGCATTATCCCAGACACCTTTTATCCAGATACTAAGGGACTTGTTCTGAAGGGCCCAGCTATGGCGGCCCTGGGATTTGAACTCATGACCTTCTGTACCACAGTCCTGCTGTGTCGGTGAGGCGAGGATGTGTTCGTGTTGAGGTCGTACAAGCTATAAAGAACCACAAAAGTCGGGTGTCCTAATACTTTTGGCCATACCTCGTGGCGAATATAACTCAAATACAAACGTTCAGCGCACACACCCACACACGCACACACACACACACACACACATTGAAGAAGGGATGAAAGCGTGGAGATATTTGAGGGATTTGCCGAGGGATCAGATGACGAGCTCCAATGTCACCTTCCTGAAAAGCGCACCAGCGCGGCGTTATAACCACATTCATTATAGTGCATTATTATTATTCAGTGTGTGAGAGAGTGAGACAGAGGGACAGTCTGTGAAGTATTTGTGTATGCGTGTGTGTGTGTGTGTGTGTGTGTGTGTGTGTGCGACCTTGTCTGTCCTTGTGGTGACTAACCTGAGTGTGACTGCAAGTCCTAAATTAACATCCTGTACAGCAGTTCTGTGTGAATGCGCCCGAGGGAGGAAATAAATCAAAAAAGAAAAGAAAAAAAATGTCATCATTGTGTAAACGCTCTCTTACCCTCTATACCTAAACGACAGGAGCTACTCTTTTTTTTTTCTTTTCTTTTCTTCCCTTTTTTTTTTTTTTCTTTTTTCCCAAACAGATCCAGATCTTTCCATTTTTATATACCATTTTTTTTATATATATATAATATATATATATATATATAAATTCTTTAACCGGTTATCCTTGATTTGTCTTCAGGCCCGTTCTCTTTCTTTTCATTTGATATGATCTATATTTTGGCTTTAAGTATTAATTTAAGGATTATTTAACCAGGAGCTTTGCCTCTTGAGATGTGCACATCTCGATTTCAAGAGGGGTCCTGGAGCTGACTGCCGATGCAGGTAAACCTCTGAAATCTAATGTCAGCATTTACACCTCTTTAATTGTCGTAGGCCTAGCCTAGCTAGCTAGCCGCTGTGGGGCGCGCACTGGCCTAGCACAGCCAGCCACAGCCGTCGGCATTAGCGTTAGCGTTAGATTAGCTTAGCCTTAGCGTTCGCTAAATGCCAGCAGTAGAGCTGTCCTCTGATCTGATATGTTATTGAGTATGCAAAAAAAAAAAAAAAACACCACGACGACAACAATAATAAAACGCTACACGTGCTAACTTGACCGCTCGACGTCTGTAAGCGTAAACAGCGAGAGTTTTTTTTGTAGCACTGTTTGTTTTTGTTTTGGTTTCACCGCGTACGCTCGAAATTCCTTCTCGTCGCGTTTGTACTCGTCTAGACGTTCTAAACAAACAAACAACGAGCGATATACAATCTCTATTCGATGCATCTGTAGGGTGTGTGTGATCGCCATGGACAAATGCTATTTCAGAGGATTAGCCGTAGCGTTCGGGCGGGAAACAAATAAACAAATAAAAACGGCGGCTTTTCCGATTGGCCGGAAAGACGATCGAGGTTGTTGCCGAGCAACCGAAAGAAAGAGGATGAGGATGAAGATGAGGTCACTGGTTGGGAAAAACTCTTCTTCTTCTTCTTCTTTTTCTGTCAGCGGAGATTTTTCAGTTCTGACTCCTGACGAATGTTTCGCCGAGAGCGTCCCAACATCGAATTGCATCATCGCAGTACAGGGAGTCCCAGTTACTCGTACCTTGAAATGATTCCCGACTCCGGACACAGAACTTTTTATGCAGCCAAAAGTGTGCGGACCGTCGGATTGGTGTTGAAGATCTCGCTGCACATCTACGGAGGAGATCCAGGGTTCAATCTGCGTACCGTTTCAGTTGTTAATTCTCTGGGTTATTGGCGGTTCAAGGCGTAGTATGTCCAAACTCTTGGGGCCCTTGAGCAAGGCCCTTTGACCCTCTAAGTGCTCCAGGGGGCGCTGTAGCGCCAGCTTCCTAACATCGCTGTGATGCGTGAAGAATGAATTTGGGTAAATTTGAGTACTAGATTTCCTCATTGGACGTTGGATTGGAAGGTTATGAGCTCAAATCCCAGCATCACCAGTCTACCACAGATGGGTCCCTGAGCAAGGCCCTTAACCCTCAGGTTAACCCACTGAGGAATTTCATTGTGTAATTGTTGATTGGAGTTGAGAAGATTTACAATCGAGGTCCTCTGCTCCAGGATCAGAGCGATCATAGCGCCGTGATGGGTCAGGTTTGAGTCTCCTAGTTCAAGTGACAAGAGAAGAAAGTCCTCCAATGATCTTATGCGGTGACGTGAACCCCTTTGCGTGCGAGTGTGGCGGTCAGGCGTCCACATACTTTTGGCTGTGCTTGTGAGAAAGCTCGGGTGGGAAAAGGAATTTTTTGCTTCAGTAGGTTGTGAGTTTAAAACCCGACCATATACAAGATCACCCTTCCTGGGCCCCTGAGCAAGGCCCTTAAAGGTCCCACGACCTCTTCTAGGCTTCCCCAGAAAACCAACAGGAAATGAAGCGTATTTGTTCATGCGCGTCGCATATTCGCTACAGATGTTGACGGTAGAGATTAGGATCGGAAAATTATTTACAACGGAATAAAAATCCGTCCACAAAAAATAAACACACAAACGTTTGTCTTCGACAAATTTAACACAACTGTTTAAAATCCATCCCAAAAAAATAACTACTCATCATCACGCATAAGTAAATTCAATCAGAAGTATTTATACCACAGCGTAAAGGAGACACGCGCATGTTCCTTTAGCTTCTATACAACACACGCGGTCATGTGACCGGTCATGTGATTCACAAATATCCGCGTATTTATCAGCATGGAGAACAAAACGCGCGACCTCAGACGCTTCGTTTCTCCAAACGGAACCGTTTATAAAACCCACCCAAGACCGGTTCTCGTGATCCAGCTGATCCCAGAGCAGTGCAATAGGATTTCGGTTGCGGTGACCCGGGAAGGACGTTCCCCGACGTTCCACGCTCCAGACGTGCAAATGCGGGACAAAAATGTCTTCTTCAAAAAAAATGTCCGATTTGGACGTCCAATCTTGCATAGAAACAAAAAAGAAACATGCACGTGTCTGAAAAAGCATAAAAATCAAATAAAAAAATAAAAACAAAAGTTTTTTATTTTGACATTTATGTGTCAATTTTTGACATCGTTTCGTCTTCGAACCTTTAAAGTACCGGAAACGCGGCAATGAGAAGAGTTATAACACGTTTATAGCGACTATAATATCGGTATTTTATTATTAAATCTTAGTGAAAACACATTTTAATGGTAGAAGTGAATCGAAGCAAATTGCTGTGGTATAAGAGGAATAAAACACTCTAGTCAGTATTATACAATGTCCAAACCGCGGGGCGCCGGTTATCGTCGTCCCCGTAACGGCGCCTTTTCTCTCAAACCCTGGCGAATCGAAACTCAGCCCCGCCCCCTTTTTTGTCCAATCTAAACACTATATCTAATCTATAAACACTGCTGTGGACTAATCCGTCTGAACGAACACTGCTGCCGTTAGACACATGAAGAATTCACACACACACACACACACATAAACACACTTTCCATCCAGATGCACCTTCATCTCTCTTTTTCTCTCAGTCTGTCTCTC
>JACRUU010000021.1:65000-97500 GCA_030449085.1 Kryptopterus vitreolus
TATATATATTATTTTCCTTTTTATTTCTTTAATAGAAAACGTTTTAAAAAAAGGCGGTTATTATTAGTAACGATAAATAATACAGATGTGTTTTTAGGGGCGGAGTTTAGCAGAAATTTCAAAAGAAAAGTTGGCTCTAAAACGATTACAATTGAAACGTTTAACAGACGTTCGAACATCAGCGAACGAAGTGTGTGTTTGTTTTTTTTGGGCGATTTTCGATCCTCTGAACTGTAACTAACGGACGACTAACACTCGCCAAATGTTCCTTTTTTTTTTGTTTGTTTTTGTTTTTTAAAATTAAATTAAATCTTTATTTTTTTATCGTTCGCTTCATCGCCCTTTCATACGGAAGTGTAAATGCACAGTGGGAATTCTGCCCTTCTTTCCTTCCTCTCGTGTACAATTTACTATTTATGCGTTTCTAACACCATCTGAAAAAAAACAAAGTCTAGAAACTAAAAAAAAACAAAAAAAAGAAAAGAAAAAAAAAAAAAAAAACAAACCAAAAAAAAAAAAAAAAAAAAGAAGTAGATGTTAAATTTTAACATTGTTTTACATAATGTGAAAGAAATCAGAGATTTATTTTGTAAAGGCTTTTATTTTGCTGATATACATATATACGTTCATAATATATATATATATATATATATATATATAATATATATATAAAATGTATCTGTGAGGTATATTTTAAAAGTTGCTGCAGGATGAATTTTTGATAAAGATATGACTGTGGAAAGGGAGTTATTGATGATATGGTATTATTGAGAAACACTGAGACAGCACATTATATGCGCTGTCTGTTATAAGTATCAAGCTCGTGTGTGAGTGTGTGTGCACGAGTGTGTGTGTGTGTGTGTGTGTGTGTGCGCTTTATGTCTTAGATTTCAGTATTTTACGCTGACCATCCAGGGACCAAAACACAACCCAACTGAACGTCTGGAGAGTTTGTCCGAGTTTCATGACTTTTTCACGCCCTGGACTGGTCAGCGGATAAAATTGTTGCTTAGTCATCGTATGTGGGTTTAAAAAATTAAATAAAGAATTCATTAATTAATTAATTAAAATAAAAATACTTTGTTCTTGACAGTAGCTTCGTCCCAAAGACTCGCTCACTGCAAACGAACTGTTGTTTGTTTCCGGTTCATGTTTTAGCCTTTCTAGGAAATTCGTACGGGAGATTTTTCTCCGATCAGATCGTTTTTACCGTATCGAATGAACCGATTAATGAATGAATTAATTTAGTAAAAAAAAAAAAAAAAAACAACAACGAACGTTATCCGAATTCATCTATATTTCTAAACGATTAACTTTTACTCTTTTAGAACGGTAAATCTTGTCAAATCTCATGTTTGATTTCGAGGTTTTCGCACGTTGGAATTAACCAGCAGTAAAATTAACCGCATTTTACGAATTAACACAATTCTATTGGATCCGCGATGCTATTTTTGTTCCCGATAAATGAGTTTTTAAATCCGGTACTTAGTCGGGGATTTAATGATTTATCCGTCAGAAGTCTATTACAGGACGTGTTGTATATCGCTGGCGGAGCGAAACGCGTCAGCTTTGGGTCGGGTTACTGTTTCAAAGGTTCTCTTACTAACGTAGTTAAACGTAGTGATTAACTCTTTTCATCGTTGTGCTTGGTGACTTGCTGTGAGCCGTACCCACAGTCTTCCATTCGTAAGCTGAAGTAGTAATAAACAACGACTCGTGCTGTAAACAGAAGTCATTGCTTGTGCGGGAGTCGATCGCTGATCACTGACGATGTTCATGTTTGAAGGGCTTCATGCTTTTTACCACTGTGACTGTGTGCTGAAGATCCACTCACCCATATCAGAGCAACAACTGGCAATAAACTAACTCCATGGCAACACTCTCGCCTCCTGCCTTTACTTCTGCATATAATGTAGACTTTTCACTGTCACTGTGTAAGACCTCACTATTACTATAGACTTCGCATTATCACTATAGAGACCTCACAACATTTGCAGAATTTAGCAGATGCCCTTATCCAGAGCGACTTACAATTGAGCAATTGGGCCTATTGGGCCTACAATTGGGCCTATTACTATAAAGTCCTCACTATTACTAAAGAAGTCCTCACTATTACTATAAAGTCCTCACTACTACTAAAGAAGTCCTCACTATTACTATAAAGTCCTCACTATGACTAAAGAAGTCCTCACTATTACTATAATGTCCTCACTATTACTATAAAGTCCTCACATTTACTAAAGAAGTCCTCACTATTACTATAAAGTCCTCACTATTACTATAAAGTCCTCCTTCTTACTATAAAGTCCTCACTATTACTAAAGAAGTCCTCACTATTACTATAAAGTCCTCACTATTACTATAGAAGTCCTCACTATTTACTAAAGAAGTCCTCACTATTACTATAATTACTATACTATTACTAAAGTCCTCACTATTACTATAAAGTCCTCACATTTACTAAAGAAGTCCTCACTATTACTATAAAGTCCTCACTATTACTATAAAGTCCTCCTTCTTACTATAAAGTCCTCACTATTACTAAAGAAGTCCTCACTATTACTATAAAGTCCTCACTATTACTATAAAGTCCTCACATTTACAATCGACTTCTGAATATTATTATAGAGTCCTCACTATTACTATAAACCTCTCAATTTCACTATAAAGTCCTCACTCTCACTAAAGAGGTCATCACTATTACTATAGACTTCGCATTATCACTATAGAGACCTCACAACATTTGCAGAATTTGGCAGACGCCCTTATCCAGAGCGACTTACAATTGAGCAATTGAGGGTTAAGGGCCTATTACTATAAAGTCCTCACTATTACTAAAGAAGTCCTCACTATTACTATAAAGTCCTCACATTTACTAAAGAAGTCCTCACTCTTACTATAAAGTCCTCACTATTACTAAAGAAGTCCTCACTATTACTAAAGAAGTCCTCACTATTACTAAAGAAGTCCTCACTATTACTCAAGAAGTCCTCACTATTACTAAAGAAGTCCTCACTATTACTATAAAGTCCTCACTATTACTATGAAGTCCTCACTATCACTAAAGAGGTCATCACTATTACTATAGACTTTGCATTATCACTATAGAGACCTCACTATCACTAAAGAAGTCCTATTACTATAGAGTCCTCACAACATTTGCAGAATTTGGCAGATGCCCTTATCCAGAGCGACTTACAATTGAGCAATTGAGGGTTAAGGGCCTATTACTATAAAGTCCTCACTATTACTAAAGAAGTCCTCACTATTACTATAAAGTCCTCAGTATTACTATAAAATCCTCACTATTACTAAAGAAGTCCTCACTATTACTATAAAGTCCTCACTATTACTATAAAGTCCTCACATTTACTAAAGAAGTCCTCACTCTTACTATAAAGTCCTCACTATTACTATAAAGTCCTCACTATTACTCAAGAAGTCCTCACTATTACTATAAAGTCCTCACTATTACTATAAAGTCCTCACTATTACTAAAGAAGTCCTCACTATTACTATAAAGTCCTCACTATTACTAAAGAAGTCCTCACTATTACTATAAAGTCCTCACTATTACTATAAAGTCCTCACATTTACTAAAGAAGTCCTCACTATTACTAAAGAAGTCCTCACTATTACTAAAGAAGTCCTCACTATTACTATAAAGTCCTCACATTTACAATCGACTTCTGAATATTATTATAGAGTCCTCACTATTACTATAATGTCCTCACTATTACTATAAAGTCCTCACTATTACTATGAAGTCCTCACTATCACTAAAGAGGTCATCACTATTACTATAGACTTCGCATTATCACTATAGAGTCCTCACTATCACTAAAGAAGTCCTATTACTATAGAGTCCTCACTACATTTGCAGCATTTGGCAGACGCCCTTATCCAGAGCGACTTACAATTGAGCAATTGAGGGTTAAGGGCCTTGCTCAAGGGTTCACTAGTGGCAGCTTGATCGTGGTCTAGTCTCACTAGACTTCTCTACATCACTTGAGTCCTCACTATTACTATAAACTTCGCACATTTACTTTAGACTTCTGTCTATTACCATAGTGTCCTCATAATTACTAAAAACCACACAATTATTATAGACTCCTCACTATTATTATATACTTCACACTATCACTATAGAGTCCTCACTATCACTACAGACTTCGCACTATCGAGTCTGCACTCGTACTATAGACTTCTGTCTACTACTATATAGTCCTCACTATAACTATAGACTTCTCACTATCATTATAGAGTCCTCACTATTACTATACACTTTTCACTATTACTATATAATCCTTACTATTACTATACACTTTTCACTATTACTATAGTGTCCTCACTATTACTATAGACTTTTCACTATTACTATATATGCCTTACTATTACTATAGACTTTTCACTATTACTAGAGTCCTCACTATTACTATAGACTTTTCACTATTACTATAGAGTCCTCACTATTACTATAGACTTAATACATAAAATGTTAAAATGCACACACAGAATTTGGGGATGTGAAAGTGACAGAACACATTTGTGTAACGGTGTGTTATGAATATATTGACACCAGACACACCGTTTCATTTCGGAAGTTTCCGCTTCACAACTCATGAGCTGAATATCAGCCGAAATTACCGACACCTCGCACGTCAAACACACCTGCACTTTTGTGTGTTAATGTAGAACAAGGTTTATCCAGAGATACAGTATATGACATAAGTAAGTACACCCCTGACATTTTTGTAAATATATCTTTTCATGTGACTGAAGAAATGGCACTCTGCTACAGTGTGATGTTGTGAGTGTGCAGTGTGTAGAACAGTGGTTTAAGGCACTCGGTTACTGATCATAAGGTCGGGGGTTCAAGCCCCGGGAATCACCAAGCTGCCACCCTTGGGTCCTTGAACAAGGCCCTTAACCCCAAAGACTAAGGACATGGATTACTGAACTTATAGAACTTACTAATAGTGAACTTATTCGGTTCACTATTATTATAGACTTCTCACTATCATTATATAATCCTCACTATTACTACAGACTTTTCACTATTGCTATATAATCCTCACTATTACTATAGAGTCCTCACTATGACTATAGACTTCTCACTATCATTATATAGTCCTCACTATTACTATAGAGTCCTCACTATTACTGTATAATCCTCACTATGACTATAGAGTCCTCACTATTACTGTATAATCCTCACTATTACTACAGACTTTTCACTATTACTGTATAATCCTCACTATTACTACAGACTTTTCACTATTACTGTATAATCCTCACTATTACTATAGAGTCCTCACTATTACTATATAACAAACACCATAAATATAAGATCTTTTACTGTTATTAGAATCCCTCAACGGTCTTGAGCTGGTGCATGATTGAGGATGTCCCATAATCGGGTTTGGGTCCGGAGACATGTCCAATCCGGAAAAAAAAACAATAAACAAAACGGAATGTCCCAGTTAGAGCCCAAATCTAATTTTAAAAACCCAGTGGAATGAGTTCGTTCGATCTGGTCTATGAAAGACGGAAAAAAAATCAATTGAAGGGACAAAAATGGCGTATTTATTTACGATAAATAATCGGGTTACGTTAAATTTGAAACAGGGGTGCGTAAACTTTTAACATCCTTTAGTAAAAAGTGTAAGTGCAGTGTATCGGTGTGCTTGAAAGGATTGAAAAGGCATCGAGTGGGAAATTGAAATAAGAAACCATGACAAATGTAACACACACACATACACACACACACACACACACACACACGTGCTGGAGGTTGTGCATTATACTCTGGTGCAGTTGGAACTGGTTTTCCTGATAAAGGCCGTCTGTAAGAAGAAGAAGAAGACAGCTGCCATATTAAGCTCAGGCAGAGGCTCGGTGTCTCACAGTCTGTAAAGGCTATGTTTAGCTTTCTCGCTCCGCTCTATTTCGGGAACGCCGTGGATCTACGGACAAAACAGCTGAATCCCGGAGCTGACTCCACCGAGCGAGTCCTCCGTACGTGCCGTGTCTCACACACACACACACATTCGCTGGGGCGTATTGAGGACCTCCCCGAAAAGGCCATCGTTGGTGCGTTTCCGCATTTACAGCGTTCCGAAAAGTCGGAACCCGCGTTCCGAACAGCCCCGTATATATCGGCCTCGACTTCCCAGGCTGAACTTCTCGAACATGGATCTGGCAGGGGGTTCTCTCCAGCATTCCACAGCGATGTGTAAGCTTTTAGGTGAGGCCCTTTTTTTTTTTTTTTTTTTTTTTTTTTTTCGCTATCAGGGACACGCTGTGAAATCAATCACGGAGAGGAACGAGATCCGAACTAGAGAAGGCCACGCATTTGTGACGCGATCGTGCCAAATCATACGCCGGCGTCCGGTTTCGTGACCGACGTGCCAAAAGTACAGCAAACAGTGGATAACTATTAGATCATATCGTAGCGCTGATCAAAGGCTTTCTGGATATAATAACCAGTAATAAAGTTCGCTCCGGTACTTGTGTAGCTTTTGTTTTCGCATATCTGCACCGAAAAGTGTTTCTTTTAACTTTACAGGTTAAAAATCTCGTACTTATTTTACGAAACATTTGAGCGAAACCATATCTTTTATTTATCGGAATTATAAAAAACGCTCAGAAACATGCAATCAATAGGTGGCGCTCCATTCCGAAACTTCCTGACCTCGCCACAATTTGTATTAAGAAGGATTCGTGAACACCTCTACAACATTCTCCAGGTTCAAAACATTCCGTGCGGACGTCACCGCTCGCTCGCAGCGGAAGGGTCACGGCGTTCCGGGATTTGCGTGGGGGGCAAGGGAGGGGGGGGGGGGGCGTTAAATGTCAGAGTGCAATCTTTAAAGCCTCTCTAAAAATACTCGCATGCTGGATGTCGGTGTACCAGGAGTAATAATTTCATTGTTAGCATGAAATCCAATCCGTTTATTTTATTTTCTTTATTTTTTCCATGGAGCGTTCCAAACGACCCGCGGATGCTGGCGGTTAGAAGTTCATGACAATTCTTCATTCGAATAATAAAAAATAAATAAATAAATAAAAAACCTCCACCCCGAAAACAAGGAGTAATAACTAATCTAATCCTGCTTTCCAGTTACCGCGTGATGGTCTGGAGAAAACCCAACAAAATCGGATATCGTTGTGGCTAAGCCAAATAAAATGGGCGGAAAAGAAATAAATAAACGATGAGAAGGAAGGAAAACATCACTCTGATCACTAGGATACACTCGAATGTGTGCCAGAAGGATCAGGACTCCTGGTTTTTCCAGCCGAAAACTAAAACTGGAGGCACACGATAACACACTATAGAGTCCTCACTATTACTATAGACTTCTCACTATCATTATATAGTCCTCACTATTACTATAGACTTCTACACTATCATTATATAGTCCTCACTATTACTATAGACTTCTACACTATCATTATATAGTCCTCACTATTACTATAGACTTCTCACTATCATTATAGTCCTCACTATTACTATAGACTTCTCACTATCATTATATAGTCTACTATATTACCATAGACTTTTCACTATTCCTAGAGTCCTTACTATTACTATAGACTTTTCATTATTACTATATAATCACTATTACTACTATTTACTATTACTATAGGGTCCTCACTATTACTATATAATCCTCACTATTACCATAGACTTTTCACTATTACAATAGACTTTTCACTATTACCATAGCTTTGAGTCTTATTCTATATCAATAACTAAAGACTACTCGTGCACTGTTGAGCACGATTTGACGACAGCCATGGAGGTATGGGAAGAGGAAGATCTCGAACAGCACGTGGACGAAACAATCGGTTTCAAACGTGAATCATGCTGTTGTTTATTTGATTTCGGCGGAGCTCCTCCGTCTCGCAGGGCGGGTTTGAGCGACGCCCCGTTCGTTCCTGTTCAGTTTACTGCATTTTGGGCCACGAACTGGGTAGAAGTGGGAGCTGAATGGGGGGAGGATCTCGTTAGAAGGTTGTGGGTTCAGCTGTGTGTACGAGCATTGCTAATTGTCACTCCTCCGACGGGTAAACCCTTAACCCTTTGACACTATGGCTCATGTGTCAGAGCTTCCAGGAATTGAAGGCAGAAAATGAATTCACTAGTTTATTCTTCTGCATTTGGGTGTCCTGTGCCTCTTTTGGTATCCATATGGGGAATGCACCCTTGCATTGTAATTTCAAGTGCCAGTTAACCCTTTGATGGGTTCTTAGGAACACACCCTTTGCTGGCTGAGAAGAAGGCACACTGAACCCGACACTGAAACATTCATCATTCAATTTTCAAGTGCTAACCAACGGGGAGCCTGCCCCTTGGAAAAGCAGGACACACACACATTCACACACATTCATAGGACAATTTTCCAGTTTAGTGCATGTTTACCGGGGGAGGAAACCGGGAGAGTGGTGAGGCGAAGATCCCTGACAATGTGTAACCACTAACAAAAGCACACATTCATGGAAAAGTTTAGGTTTTAAAGGGAGAGTGGTGAGAAGATCACAGGTTCAAACACCACCACTAGTGGGCCCTTGAGCAAGGCCCTTAACCCTCAATTGCTCAGTTGTAAGTCGCTCTGGATAAGGGCGTCTGCCAAATGCTGTAAATGTAACACCAAATATTGATGTGGGAGGTGGTGTAGCCCAGTGGTTAAGGTGTTGGACACTGGACCGGAAGATTATGGGTTCAAACCCCACCACCACATGCCAGTAGTGGGCCCTTGAGAACCCTCAATTGCTCAGTTGTAAGACACTCTGGAAAATGTCGTAAATGTAAAGGGAATGCTGATGAAACAGCTTCCCAGAGTCCCTCAACCACCGGGATACTACTACTGCTAGCGGGAATGTTGGAGACCCGAATGATTTACCCTTTTCCCAATGGAGATGTAGATAAAGGAATTCAGGAATTGGAGAGAATTCCTCAATCATAATACATATTCCGTAATTTTACGCCCGGAATCTTCAAACTAAACTTAGTACTTCAAATTCAGAGCAACGAGACACGGGAGCGCAATCAGCGTTTGGCGCGTGGTGTGGAACGGATCGCTCCTTGGCCGTCGCTCCGGAGTCTATTAAACTCGGAGCAACACTAGCGCCACTGTCACTGTTACCACTTCCTTAGCCTTGTTTGTATAAAGCGCTTTTTCATCGAGGGCCTCGTCTCGATCCCCCCCCCCCTCCCCCCAGCTGCGTGTCTGCCTGCTATGATGTCATGTTTTAAGTAATGGCGGGCCGGAGATGGATCGCAGATCTGATTTTGTGAAAGCTAGGCTTCGATCCAGCTTTAGAAGTAATCATAGCACCAGCTTAAGAGCAATTTAAAATCCAGGGACGTCAATAAGACCAGATCCGGATTCTCAAAATAGTACGTACAAAAAATTACGTTTTTTTTTTTTTTTTTTTTTTTTTACTTTTGATTAATAACGTATAATAAAATAGCAGGTTGTATTTTTATCCTTTTCATTTAATGTTGATAAACACTATAAAGTTTGACCATAAGATTACTATACGCCTCATTCCGAGCATCCCATCCACCATTTGCTCTTATAATAAAGGTTTAACGTGAACGTGGAATTTCCACGATTTTCCCGGAGACGGTCGTTTAAACGTAGCTTCTAATCGCGTCTCATTTTTACGCGCTGCCTTTGAAGCGGTTATTTTGTAGCTGTCGAAATGAAAACCTTCCTGGAATTCCGAGTACAACTTGGTATTCACATTGAACTTAAGTGATTCCCGTCGACGATCGGAAAGGGAATAAAACGGCGACAAAAAAAACAAAAACAAAAAAAACATGCATAAATGGAAACTACAATTTAAATAGACAAAAATAAAAGGACCAAAAAAAACAAAATTCCTTGACTTTCAAAATCCGGCAAAATATCTACTAAAATTCCATAATATTCCCGAAATTCCATGACTCTTCTGGGACTCTTTGCTCTGGGGACATTTGAGAGATAAGTTTAGTAAAGTTAAAAAGGGCTTGGAGCGCTATAAATGGATTCCGTCTTCCGGATCACCGTCCACTCCGACCCACGGAATGACGGGAACGTTTCACGTGGCTCCGTCCAAAGAATAACGTCTGCTTGGAATACTTATAGTGTGCATACGACAGAAATGCGCGGAGGGTCTGCAGCGGCATGAAGGATGCCACGGGGATGGCTGTCCCGGCGTTCCCAACGGCAACAAAATCCAATTAAAGACGCTGGAAATTTAAAAAAAAAAAAAAAAAACGCTTTTTTTCTTTATATTTGGCCAAAACAAATCAGATTAGAAAAACAATTTCTTTTTTTTTAAAAAAAACCAGTAAATGTAGAACAGACGCGCAGTTCCAGTCCGTCGTACAACGTTATTGTTTGGACGTCGCTACTCTGATTCGAATTAGGAGCTTGATGAATCGCAGAGATGGTTTATTTAGCGACGACGCACACACACACACACACACACACACACACACACACACACACGCTAGCTTTTGTGCGTTCCCGACTCCCCTGATATTCCCATTCTATCTTTTCAACGCAATCAAAAAAAAAACAACAACAACCACCCACAAAACACAAAGATCACTTTAATGAAGAGTTTAATAGATAATGAGCGAATCGAACAGAGTGCGAATCGGACGGGTGCACGGAGACGGTCCGCTGAGGCATGCTGGGAAATCTGGGTGGGGGAAAAAAAAAACAAACAAAAACAACAACAACCCGAGTCACAGTGGTTCCAGAAACTGCGGTGGATGAGGAAATCCGTCACGGAGACGGTAGTGTTTTATATATAGGTCTCGCCATCTCCGACTCGGACGCTGCGAACGCAAAGGGAGTAGGGAGAGACGCTCGCTGCGAAACCTCTTTGACCTCTCCCATGCACAGCTTCCTGTGCACACGCCTACTCGCGCCCAAAACCCCGAAAGCGACGCCTAGTGATCTGCGGGGTCGGAAAAATAAAAAGCTATGAAGGACGCAGAATGACGTCCGTCCTCTCGTATATCGCCCGAATAAAACGCTGTTCGAAAACAAAAACGAGAAAAAGGAAAGAAAAAACCCGCGTGTTTGGAAACGAGATCCGAGGCAGCGTATAAACTTCTCCGTAAGAGAGGAAGCCGTCAGAGTGAAAGCGGAACCAACGCGGCGGATGGGGGGGGGGGGGGTTCGTGCAACAAGCGAAAGTAAAACGAGAGAACGTTCTTTTTAGCGGCGGGTGAAAGCGTACACCGGGACGACACCCAAAGCCGCGTCGTCTCCTTATAAGGGAAAAAGATGAATCCAGGACACAAAGAGAACAAAAAAGTGGGGGAAAAAAAAAACACCTTAAAATTATTTCACGTAAACGGAAAATAAAAAAAAAAAAACAAATTCTCGCCAAACATTCACATTATTATATAACGACGCCACCTGAACCGGATTATCCTCGCAATAATCCGCAAGAATTTATTTTTTGCGAAATATTAAACGTTATGAAAACCAGTATAAACCGCTCCCATCGGAACCGGACACTCGGAAAATACCGATCAAAACAAAGCCCAAAAAAAAAAAAGATCGCTTCTGTAACTAATTTACCGAAAGAACAACAAGCAAAAAACAATTGTAATAAAAGAAAAAAAAAAAAACAAAAAACAAACACACACACACACACGGTGGGGGGATGGGGGGGGTTTGTACGTGACACACGGAACGCGGCGATATCAGACATAGAAAGCATACGGACGGGACGGGATCGCTCCCCAATCCTGTACGGTTACGATCCGGCGACAGGAAGTGATGAGTGCGTGGACCTGCTATACGAGGTGACGTAGGGGTTTCATCATTTCAGCGCCATCAGTCCGACTTCTTATCGTGCTGAGAGTCGAATGATGCCTGGAGAGGACACACACACACACACACACACACACAAAAACAGTGTCAGGAAAACCGAGTATGGAATTTCCAGTATGGAACGTGTGACTTACTTATAACGTCGTTCTCCAAATTTGGGTGCATAAGCGTGTGAAATTGTGAAACTTGGGAGACACCCCCCCCTTCCCCCCCCCCTCCCCCCCCCCAAAAAAAAACCCCTGTTCCCACATTCATTCATCTTCTAGCGCTTTATCCGATCTTCCCTCGGGTCACGGGGAGCCTGTGCCTATCTCAGGCGTCTATGGGTCTATGGGCATTAAGGCAGGATACACCCTGGAATGGAATGCCAAACCCATCGCAGGACACACACACACACACACACACATTCATACACTAGGGACAAACAAACAATTTTCCAAGGTGCCAATCAACCTACCGTGCATGTTTTTGGACCGGGGGAAAAGGTGAAACCGGAGAACCCGGGGAGAAACCTGGGGCACGGGGAGAGGCATTCGGGAGGAGAACTGGGAAACATGGGAGACGGGAAAGACCCCGGGAGAGAGAAGGGGGAACAGAAACCCGGGGAAAAAAAAAAAAAAACCCCCTGAGGCACGGGGAGAAAGGGATGGGGGTGGCACAAGGGTCCTCCACACAAGAAAGGAGGACCCATGGGAGAAGAATCAAGCGGACAGGTGAGCGGACGGTTTATGGAGGAGGACCAACACACACAGGCCTAATCCACAGGGGGGGACCTGGGACAGAGAAGGAAATTCAGGAAGAAAAGGAGTAGAAAGGAGAGAAGGAGAAAAACCCCTGAGGGGGGAGAACATGCAAACTCCACACACACATGGCCGAGACGGGAATCGAACCCGGAACCCTGGCGGTGTGAGGCGAACGTGCTAACCACTAAGCCACCGTGCCTCCCCCTGTTCCCACATGATACACAAAATTCCGCTCCATGAAGGTCTGCTTTTCCCATCGTCTCCTGAATCCCTACTTGAACACCACTTTGGGATGGATTCATGGCTCCGACTGCACCGTCTGAGGCCTCCTCACCTCCAACACCTTACTACTGCATTCATTCATTCATCTTCTAGCGCTTTATGTGATTTTCCCTCGGGTCACAGGGAGTCTGTGTCTATATCAGGTGTCTAAAAGGCAGGATACACACACACACACACACACACACACACACATTCATACACTAGGGACAATTTTCCAAGGTGCCAATCAACAACCTACCGTGCATGTTTTTGGACCGGGGGAGGAAAGGGGAGGAAGGAAACCGGAGAACCCGGAGAAAAAGCCCGGAGAAAAAAAAAAGCCCCTGAGACACGGGGAGGAAAATGAACAGGGAAGAGAAAGAGGGGAGAACATGCACAAACTCCAAACACACATGGCCGAGACGGGAATCGAACCACTAAACCACCGTGCCTCCTTTACAGCGTTCATAACAAAATGAAATATTTTTAATTATAAAATGATTTTTTAATTAACAAAAATAAAATAAATTAAGGAAAAATCTACATCTATATGAAGCTTGAGATTAAATTAAAATATCGATTCCTTTTATGGATTTTATGGATGGGTAAATTTTTATATATTTTTTTTTTACACCTGGCAATCTGCCAGGACCTTCCACACATCCAATCTGCCAGGACCTTCCACACATCCAATCTGCCAGGACCTTATGTGGTAATCCAAACAGCAGTTTACAGGATGCACTGTGGGGAAAAAATTGAAAGTGTATTGTAATAAACAAATGTAATTACATTTTTTTTTTTTTTTTTTTTTAAGTTGGGGTCAGAGCGTAGGGTCAGCCATGATACGGCGCCCTCTGGAGCACAGCGGGTTAAGGGCCTTGCTCAAGGACCCAAGGGTGGCACCTTGGCCATACTGGGGCTTGAACCCCCGACCTTCTGATCAGTGACCCAGTGCCTGAAATACACCGTTTGGAATTGAAACTGTGAATTGATAAGAATCGGAATCGACAAAATTAAACCCGACTATTTTTGGGGAAGGTCACAGGGGTCGCCATACATTTTTCCCCATACCGTGTTGGAAATGAAAAACGGAATCTCCTGGTCGGACTCGGAGGTCTGCTTTGCGTGCACGTCGTGTGCACAACAAGAGCGGCGCTCCTTAGATCCATGATAGCAACTATGGAGCCAAATGTGCGTGTGTGTGTGTGTGTGTGTGTGCGCGTCTCATCAAGCATGAACACAGAAACACGTTCTTGGCCTGGATATCAGGACATATCAATCCCATAGAGCGCTTTGGAACAGCAGCAGGTGAAACGAACCCCATGAACCCTGGCTGAATCAAAACCAAGGCTTACCCACAAGACCCCTGGTGAAATGTTTCGCCAGACCGGACCGGACCTGAAGCGGAACCAAGCATTCGGAAAGAAATTACAAAAATTGTTTTTTTTTTTTTTTTTTTTTTTTTTGGTTTTGTTTTTATAAAGTTTCCAATCCGGATATTTCTCTGATTGGGGGGAAAACAAAAGGGGAACAAGGAACCAAAAAAAATTTTATGCTCTACAAAATATCATTTGTTAAATAATGAGAAAAATTTCTCAATATAATATTCAAAAGGGTGGGGCACGGTGGTTTAGTGGTTATCACGCTTCGCCTCACACCGCCAGGATCCGGGTTCGATTCCCGTCTCGGCCATGTGTGTGTGTGGAGTTTGCATGTTCTCCCCGTGTCCTCAGGGGGTTTTTTTCTCCGGGTTCTCCGGTTTCCTCCCCCCGGTCCAAAAACATGCACGGTAGGTTGATTGGCACCTTGGAAAATTGTCCCTAGTGTGATGAATGTGTGTGTGTGTGTGTGTGTGTGTGTGTGTGTGTGTGTGTGTGTGTGTGTGTGTGTGATGGGTTGGCATTCCATCCAGGGTGTATCCTGCCTTCTTCTTAATGCCCATAGACGCCTGAGATAGGCACAGACTCCCCGTGACCCGAGGGGATCGATAGAAGCGGTGATTTTTTTGACCCTTAAAAGGCGGGGTTTTTTTTATAAATGGTGATGAATGAATGAAATTTCCAAAATGGTAAAAATAAATAATTTTTGAATAAATAAATATAAATATTCATTTTTTGTGTCCCTTAAAAAAATTTTTCGATTTTGGTAAATATTTTGAATAATTAACAAGAGGGTATTTTTGATGAAAATGAAATAATGAATGTTATAATATAACATGAATTTCAAAACTAAAATCGGTTTATGGTTGAAATTCAATTACAGTTCATTTATATATTGAGCGTTCTTTTTTGAGGGGGCTCGAAAACAGGTAAATATCCCGTTTTTCTTCCATTTTCTCTAGATATGTTTATTTTTAATTCTAATAGTTTTCCTTGTGTTTATTCCATCGTTCCATTATATATCAACGGGTAATAGATCACCAGACTCTCTACGGAATATGAATAGACTTAGCTATAAGTGAATGAATGATTAATAAAAAGAAAAAAATAAATATTCAAATAAAAAAATAAATATAAATAAATAAATGAATAAATAAAAAGGTTTACCAGAGCGTTCAGCAGCAGAAACGTCTCGTTCTTTATCAGGGTAATGATCTCTATATGGGCTATAATTATATTACATGATCACGTCCCGTTCTTCTTCCCGATTGGTTCTCCACATGAAGACGGAATGTAATGTATCAGGAAGGATCGGGACAGGAATGAAGAGTCTCACGCAGTTTTAAACAGTAAACGAACCCCTCCTGGCTTGTTGTTTACGCGCGGACCGTTTGCGTTAACGTGCAGCGGTCGTCAGCGCGTGGGTGCGCGGCGCTGGTTCACGGAGGAAGAAGCCGAGCGATAATGAGGGATGAGAACTTTGTCCACGTGTGTTTGAAACATGTAGCCATTTGTCATTACATGCTACAGCTTCAGTCGGGGATCAAGGCCGGGTCACGCAACAATGCTGGCCTTCATTCATTCAAAAAAAAAAAAAAAAAAAAAAAAAAAAAAAAAAATAAAAAAAAACGCCCCAAAACAAAAAAAAAAAAAAAAAAAACAAAAAAAAAAAAAAAAAAAAAAAAAAAAAATAAAAAAAAAAAAAAAACGCCTCCGGAGCGCAAACATTTCCCAGGCAAAATATTGACTTTGCTTGGGACGACTGTGGACACCTCCAGCACAGGCTCCACTCTACCTCAGGTGTTCCTGTAGATGTCGGAGCGTGCGCATGTGGAGCTTCATTTCAGCCTGGTAGTAAAAAGTGGAGGCGGCCCCGGGCGTTTGGAGCTCTATAAAGATCTTCTGCTCCAGCCCATGTCATGAGCTCTAGAAAGATCTTCTGCTCCAGCCCATGTCATGTAGATCGTCATGGAACATCTCGCTTCCATTCAAGACAACCGAGTGCCTCCAGAGAAGAACCACGGGTCCATATTTAAAACAGCGTAACTATGGTATTTTGGTATAACTGTGGTGCTGGGATTTGAACCTGTGACCTTCCCATCTCCCTCCCTCCCTTTCATGTAACCCGGGTTGAACGGGTCCATGTTGGGCGACAAACCTTTCACGTTCAAGAAAAGATCGGGATCGGGATGAAGTTTATTCCGTGTTCCATAAACAAACAAATAAATAAACAGACGCTTTAAGATGAAAATTGAGGAGGGGGGAGGCACGGTGGTGGTTTTTTTTTTTAGTGGTTAGCATTGCGTTCGCCTCACACCGCCAGGGTCCGGGTTCGATTCCCGTCTCGGCCATGTGTGTGTGTGGAGTTTGTGGTATGTTCTCCCCGTGCCTCAGGGGGTTTTTCTCAGGGTTTTTTTTTCCGGGTTCTCCGGTTTCTTCCCCCGGTCCAAAAACATGCACGGTAGGTTGATTGGCACCTTGGAAAATTGTCTCCTAGTGTATGAATGTGTGTGAATGTGTGTGTGTGTGTGTGTGTGTGTGTGTGTGATGGGTTGGCATTCCATCCAGGGTGTATCCTGCCTTAATGCCCATAGACGCCTGAGATAGACACAGACTCCCCGTGACCCGAGGGAAGATCAGGATAAAGCGCTTGAAGATGAATGAATGAATGAAGAAAAAAAATTTAAACTCGTTTAGACGAGCCTAACTTCCTGCGCTAAATAAACAAACAAACAAACAAACAAACAAACAAATAAATAAATAAAGGTGTACGTGACACCTCTGAAGTTTCTGGAGTGGACAATTTGCCTTCTTCCACATTAAACCATTAATGTGTTATATTGTTTACAGCGATGATCAAACGGTCTTGCGTTATTTAGAATAATGGGGGGGGCGGGGTCATGGCGTACGTCAAGACGTGCTCAGTGATCTGTGAAAAGTCGTGTATACGGCGCTCGTGGCGGCCTGCCTCGGCCGAGTGCCAGACGTACCCGCGGGGCGGAGACAATCCGTGCGTGGAAAATGACCGTGTTGTGGTTTAACCTTCAAGGACTTCAGCCGTGTAGTTACATGCTTCGGTCTCGTCTGGTTCGGAGCACGCCTCGGGCATTTGCTGCTTTTTTTTTTTTTTCCTGACTGGGATGGAGGAAATACATGAACGAACGTTCCGGATCTCTTTCCTGGGCATCCGATTATAAATAAATTAAATAAATAAAACACTAATTCTTATGGATAAAGTCCCGAGGCACGTTCCCTTTTTCCCGCTCTCTGCTCCGCGCCGGACAACGGGGTGACGGAATGAACTTCCCAAAATGCTCTACATGATTGTTCGTAATTAAAGAGACAGGAATTGGAATTCCGAATCCATTCATTCATCTTCTAGCGCTTTATCCGATCTTTCCCTCGGGTCACGGGGAGTCTGTGTCTATCTCAGGCGTCTATGGGCATTAAGGCAGGATACACCCTGGATGGAATGCCAACACATCACACACACACATTTACACATTAGGGACAATTTTCCAAGGTGCCAATCAACCTACCGTGCATTTGTTTTTGGATAACCGGGAGGACCGGGGGGAACCGGAAAACCCAGAGAAAAACCCCCTGAGGCACGGAGAACATGCAGAAACTCCACACACACATGGCCGAGACGGGAATCGAACCTGGACCCTGGCGGTGTGAGGCGAACGTGCTAACCACTAATCCACCTTACCCCCTGTTCCTATTCCGAATCCAATGGACGGTAATTATCCCGATATACAGTGTGATAAAATTAAACGTATATTTTGACACGTGCGCGTGTGTGTGTGTGTGTGTGTGTGTGTGTGTGTGTGTAACCTGTAATTTGGCGTGCTCCTCCAGCAGGCGATCGTACTCCACGGTCAGGTTCTCCGCCTGCTTTTTCATCGCCTTCACATCACCGTCCGACTTTTGAAGAGCTGAACGGGAACAAACACAGGAAAAACAAACGGGGCAAAAATAAATAAATAAATAAATGCTGTGTATCGGATTACAACACGCAACGTGCACAAAGGCGCGTGGGCTGTAACGTGCATACTAACAATTTATGTCCTGTTTTAGTTGTGACGTGTGGAATTCCGGTCCAGGATAAAAACATTTAACATCCCAAAACATCCCACTTTAAAAAAAAAAAAAAAAAATGTACCAATAGGAATCCGGCGTTATGTTACGGCCCGTGCTACACGCTACACTACAGGCCTTGTTTATTTATATATTTTTTTGGTATTTGTTTGTTTTTTTTATTATTATTATTGGCGGTGAATTTGAAAATGCCCTGAATGCTGGCAGGACTCCCGAGGGTGTGGGCAAATTCTGCCGCCAGGACGTCGAGAAAAACAGCGAACAAGAGGATCAGTCAGTGGGCAGCCGAGTTTCTATTGCGAGTGTGGGAGAACGGGCGGGGGGGGTGGGGGGGGCGGGGGGGGGGGGATATCAAAACTCGTTCTACACGTCTAAACGCCGCGGCGAGACCGGACACAAAAGGCCGGACGCCATTTGATGCGAGGTCGCCGACAACGACTCGGCCCGAGAGAGAGAAAAGGAGGAGAGAAGAGAGAAAGACTCGGTTATGAGGGTGGCTCGGGTTTCACGCGCCCTGAAGTCTTTTTATGCTTTTCGGCTGCGAGACGCTATAGATTTCCTTTCATCTATACAAATAACCACATCTATTTACAGTGCGTTAAAAAAAAAACAGTGACAATTGTAGTGCAAATAAAACGGCCAATCACGACGTGATATTCAAATGAAGGTTCTGATTTTCACACACTCGCTTCTCTCTCCGTCTACTTTCACATTTTCGCTGGACACACACACACACACACACTCACAGAGCATCCGGGAAGGTTCATTTCTCCCAATAAATAATAAATAAATAAATAAATAAAATACATTTTTGCTCACTGGTTTTTGTGATCCGGTGCATCCCAGTGCAGTTGAATAGGATTTAGGCGGCGGTGACTGGGCAGGACGTTCCATACATTCATGGATGCACTTGGAAGTCGGTCCCAATGAGCAAACGGAATGAGCATGGAGAAGTCGAGAATGGTCCACTTTCCGGGAATAATTCTCCAAAGCATCCCTATAGCATTCCACTTCCACTACTCTCTCTCTCTCTCTCTATATATATATATATATATATGTGTGTGTGTGTGTGTGTGTGTGTGTGTGTGTGTGTGGAGAACTTCCAGAACTTTTCTTCCCCTCGTTCACGCCCCATACCCCCCCCCCAAACACACACACACACACACTTTTCCGAGTTAATTGTAGCCCAATCCCAACAGCCAATCACGTCGCGATATTCAAAAGAAGGCAAAAATTCCGATTTCCATTGTCACACACTCGTTTCTCGCACCGTTAACGACGGAGCGTGAGCAAAAATATCGGAACACCGGACTTCTCCTGAAATATTCGGTTCGAGGACGTTCCAGCGGGTGAACTGGGAGATCCGGACCTGCCGGTGGGCGGAGCCGGCTCCGTTAGAGATAACGGGTGGAAGATCTCCTGCTCCTAAACCTTACCGGATACTTTTGGGATGGACCAGAGGGAACATATTTACGACCCCCCCCCCCCCCCCTCCACACACCCACACACACATATATAGTAGTGGAAGCGGAATGGTATTGGGATGCTTTGGAGAATTAGTCCCGGAAAGTGGACCATTCCAGACTTCTCCGTGCAATTCCGTTTGCTCATTGGGACCGACTTCCAAGTGCATCCATAAATCTATGGAATGTCCTGCCCAGTCACCGCCGCCTAAATCCTATTCAACTGCACTGGGATGCACTCTTGATTTGTAGAGTGTGTGTGTGTGTGTGTGTGTGTTTTGTCACTCGTTCCTGCCCTCCCTAGATGTGTCGACTCGTACCTTTCTTGTGGTTCGGCTCATCCTTCAGCTTCCTGACCTCCTCCTTCAGGGCTTGCTCTCCTCCTCACACGCTCCTTCAACCTTGCTTCCTGAGAATCTCCATCCTCCTTCAGTTTTCTGCACACACCCACACACCACCCCACATTGTTTGGTGGATTTGTCCTTGCACTCTCCTCCTTCGAGCACCTTCAGCTTCCTGCCTCTTCAGGGCCTTGCTTCCCCTCCACGCTGCCCTCACCTTGCTTCCCGCCTCTGGAATCTCCACTCCGGCATCCTTCAGTTTCTGCACACACACACACACACACACACACACACACACACACACACACACCATGTCAATAAGGTCCGCTTTGAACCAGTAACTCCCAAGCGAACCCTTCACGGTGCTTCGTGAATCCAGTGAACACGCCGATTGTTTTCCCCCACTACCTGGTAGATCAGGCCGAAGTCACATGACCCGAACAGGGCACGGTGTAAATCACATAAACAAGGACGTGTTGTGATTTGGGGGGTCGACGGTGACTCGTGAATGCGCATCAAAAAGACCAGATCAAAGCAAACAAAAAAAAAAAAAGAAAGGCCTTTAACGTCACTTTAATGTCTAAGCCAGACGGCATCATGAGAGGGTTCTTAACGGTCCCATGCATTCCAGAACAATAAAACCCGTTTGTAAAAGAACTCGGGGAGGAACATGTCCAGGGGCCCGGCAGATTGTTGGTTCTGCAACTCTAAACACTTGACCACTGACCCTCCCCGTGACCAGCGAGAGACGTTCTCACGGCTGATACAGTGCAGGTAGAAATGAACAACGTGCACATTGTCCACAAGTCATAAAGGTTTATCTTATAAAGTCACCTATAACTCCGTTCCCTATACGTTTATCTCCAACGTTCCACAAGGAAACCATGAAATCTAATTAGGCTCATTTTCAAAATCTGGAAAAAAAAAAAAAAAGTAGTCCATGGGAATTAAGGGAATAATAACCCATATTATATCACGTTACAGCACAGGGAAATTGGGGTCAGCCATGAGATACAGCGCCCCCTAGAGCATCGAGGGTTAAGGGATTCGCTCAAGGATCCAAGAGTGGGGATACCGGGGCTGGAACCGACGACCTTCTGATCAGTAACCCATCATCTGCGCTATTTCAAGCCCGGTGAATAGCGGAATACGCAATTCTTGAATTCAACACAGTGAAAATGTCTATTTTGTATAATATATATACGTTTAAAACGTCCATGATATAGTTTTATCTTCTTTCAAATTCATTCTCATAAATTAACGTAAACTCCTTCAAAGTTTCCGAAATTTCCCCGACGATGTTCAGAAAGAAAAGGGCAGGAAATTTTCCATTCCTAAAGCAGATTACGTACAGTTCCATCATTGCTGCAGTTATAGAACATAATAATAATAATAATAATAATAATTCCAGTCCAAATCCAGTTTGTCATGCTGTTATGTGTGTGTGTGTGTGTGTGTGTGAGATGCCGGACATTTCCTACGCTGCGACCCGGCGAAGTTGAATGCACATGTGGGTTTAAAAAAAATAAAACAATCTCCGTGTACTGATCTAGAAACAGTGCAATAGGAGCCCATATTCGTCTTATTCGCGGTTCGCCCGTACGAAATGAAACGCCGGCCTGGTGAACGTGAATAAAACTAATAATAAACCAATTAAATAAATGATTATTTGTTTGTACACTGCAGAACAAAATCAAATAAACTAGCATTTAATCAATGAAACCTTCATAATACCACAAGTCATTGCTATGTCATTGCTATTGCATCATCTCTGTGACATGCACAAAGTCACAAGTTCGTCTATAACATTCAAACGAGGAGACAATTAGGGTTTAGGGCTCGGACCTTGAACGACAACGGAGAGAAAGTGTTTGTTGTTTTCTCTTCCTTATCAAAAGACCTTCGAACATATCGGGCGTAAGATAAGCGTGGCTACTCCTCCACACCATCACACCATCACACCGCGCTCGACAGGACCTTACGAGTCTCCGAATTGCGGAAGAAAACAACGATCGTCTTGAAGCCGATTGTAAGAATGCTCGTCCAATATCGCCCTCTAGAGTGTAGAACGTGCATCGCACACAAAACACTGAAAATTATCAGCATTTCCTATAAATAGAATATATATATATATATATATATATATATATATATATATATATATATATTTACATTTACGGTATTTGGCGGACGCCTTTATCCAGAGCTTATATTTCCAATTTGAGGGTTAAGGGCCTTGTTCAAGCTTGGTGGTGCTGGGATCTTGAACCTGCGACCTTTCCGGTCCAAAGCCCAATGACTTAACCACTGATCTCCCACCTGCCATATTTGACACGGGATTCATTCACGTTAGTCAAAAGTTTGTGGACAGCCTTCCAGATTTTTACTCCTTATTCTAATAAGCTGTGTGTGAAGAAGCCATATACGTCGGAAATGTCACATGACCGTTCCTGCGTTTGTAGAACCCGGACGTCCATCTCGAAGGGCGAACGCTGGATTTGTTCAAAACACTTCAGGTTTTGTGTTGCGTTCTTGAGGGAAACGTTCTCAACGCCTAATCGAGATTCCTCGCATGCACGAACTCCGGTTGCAATTTCTGTTCGAGGCCCCGGGGCCCGGCACCACCGTCGCCGCCCATTCTACTGGTCTATAAACACTGCACCGTTAGATCCTGTTCAATCCCGCGTTCATCCGGCGTCACGGGGATGAGATCGTGATTGGACCGGCTGTAAGAGGGTATGGTGTTCCGAGCCCCTCGGTGCCGGGGTTTGGGCTTGGAAAGCTTCTGAACGATTTTCTCGGAATGTTGTTTTCCCGAGGAATTTAAATGAGGCTTTGGGGAATGTGTCTGAGGAACTTTAAACTCAAAGATGAAGGAGGGAATCGGACTGTAATTAAAATATTAAAATGACATTCAATCAGTAATGGACCTCAGAAACAATGGATAGTATATATAATATATATATATATATATATATATATATATATATATATATATATATAATTCCCAGAAACTCCCGAGCTCCTGAGGCTTGCGGTGAATGTGAATGTGTGTGTGTGTGTGGGGGTGTGTTGGGCGGGGTAAAGATGTGCTTGCAAATCGGATGCAAATGTATTGCAAAGAGGACGGATGCAGGTCAGGCCTCGATGGCCTCGGAACGTTGGTGCTTAAAATTGTGTGTACACGACGGGAATGCCAACGTAAATCCCAAATCAATAATCAATAATAATGGGAATTTGTGATATGGGGATTGCAAACTCTTTACAGTCCAACTTTTAAATACCAGTGTGGTGTGTGTGTGTGTGTGTGTGTGTGTGTGTGTGTGTGTGTGTGGTGTGTGTGTGTGTGAATGAGTGATGGGGATTTAAAGCAATGTTATGGGTATATAAATTACACAATATTTAGTCAATAAACAGCAATCAATAGGTAAATATTTTATCTGGCTGGTTCCCAATGTGTTACTGACCTGACCTGTGAGTGTGTGTGTGTGTGTGTGTGTGTTACTGAAAAGACTGTGGGGGTGTGGCCTAAAATACAAAACGCATGATGGGCGTAACGCGACCCTTGACGAGAAACTCGATCTCATCTGATCCATGTTCATGTCCCAATGAGTGGAAACATTACCCATAAGGCAAAGTGTGTGTGTGTGTGTGAGCGAGTCAGAGTGTGTGTTCTCACCTCCTGGAGCTTCTCGTTCTCCTCCATGTACTTGCGGGCGGCGTCGCTGGCGCTCTCGGCTTGCTTCTGGAAGGCCTGGTTGGAGGCCATGAGCGTGGCCTGCTGGGAAAGGAGGCTGGCCAGACGTCGCAGCAACCTGACGTACACAAAAACGCGTTATAGCGGTGTACACCAGAGGGGGGGGTAGTTTGTAGTCCCCCCCAAACTACAGCCATCCTATAACATCTGGATGGGGCTTCTGAGATATTTTGAACATGTTTTTAAATGTTTTATAACGTCTGTATTTATTAATAAAGGTTGGTTTTCCTTTAGTTATTATGAGTTCTCGATGGATCGATAGTTTTTCCGGAGCACTAGTCATTACAAGAGCGGCCTCTAGAGGTGACTGGCCGACACTGCGCGCTGTTTGTTTTTCTGCACCTGAGCGTGCAATACTCTATTTATTTATTAAATAAGCTAATAATGGTGTTCTATTTATTAATTTTCCTACACATACACATCTCTACATGCGTGTGTTCATTTCGTATCGGCAGCGATTTGCTTTACGTCGGAGATCAAAATACAAATTTAGCACGGTGAATATATATGAGTGAATATATAACAGTGTATAAAACAGAATAAACAGTATATAACAGAATATATAACTTGTTTTGTTTTTAAATAAAATTTCAATATCAATATCGAATGTGGATAAAAGTCACTGTTGTAGCCTATTTGTTTGTTAGATTTACAGACAATCGTGTGAATAGATAGATAGATAAATAAATAAATAAATAAATAAAGTTTGGATTTCAGTGGCAAAAAATATGAAAATGGTAATAATAATGCTCTTTTTATATTCTCTTAAAAAGTAATGATTATTTGTTTGTACACTGCAGAACAAAATGTAATAAAGCAGCATTACGGAGGAAAAATAAATAAAAACACTGAAAATAATAATTAAACCTTTATAATTCCGGAAGTCAATTCTTATTGCATCATCGCTGTGACTTGGCAAGTGAAGGAGTGTTATTTCTCAGCTCTAACCCCTTCTGACCCTTGGCCTATCTGCACCAGATTTCACTTTCACACACACACACACACACACACACACACACACACACACACACACACACACACACACACACACAGCTCAAAGGGCAAATATCCGGTGGCGTGGCACACTTTCACCTGGATCAAAGACCTTTGCATATTGGCAAACGCACACCTCAGGATGTGCTGCAGGGAGAAACCGCGCTTAGCATACGCGCCGCGAATCCGAGAGAGCGTACGTGACGGACGTGAGAGCTGAGCATGAGGTCATCGCGTAGGTTCCGGAGCGCCTCTCTCAGGTTGCCGGAGGTACTGCGCGAGGCCTTCGTGGCTTCCCTGAACGCTACGCCGCCGCGGGCCAGGTTTACGCTGCACCGTTTACGTCGCGGGTAACGCAAGTACGGATTTGCAGCCGGGACAGTTTTCCGGGATTTATTTTAAATAAATAAATAAATAAATAAATAATCTGCTGCACGCGTGTCGCCGTGCACTCTCTCAACTCTGAAATTCGGGGGGTCTCGGGTGTCAAAGCAGCTGAGGTGGTTAAAAATGTCGGTGCCAAATTCGCCCGCTAAATATAATCTCCGTCACCTGCTGTTTGATCACATGCTGTGGGAATTTGGGCGGCCGGGAAAAGTAGTAGCGCTTGTTGACGGATATTAATATCGTATCATTCAGAGAAATATAGCGTGTAAGGAGAAAGTATGCCGAGTGACTACAGTTATGTAACCCGGGAAAGGGGAGGGGTCATGGGGAGGGGGGGGGGGCTTTTGGATGGAAACTATCCCGGGATCTCCCGCTTCATCGCGACGTTCTTTCCACCGCTCCTGTCAAATGAATATAGAGGCTCCGGAAATACACACTGTTTACATCCACGTGGTCGCTTGCATAATCCCGCACGGCCGTAACGGACACCGGAACGCCCGGAATGTTTCATCTGATTAACAGGTGGGGTGAACGAGGTCTCTGGGAATGGCACGGATTGTCACATGGGGGGGAGCTGTGGGAAAGTCCGACACACCGGGACGCTACACTCTGTGTCTGGAATTGTTTCAATTTGTAATTTTTATTGGAAAGTGTGTGTGTTGTGTGTGTGTGTGTATATAAGAGAGATAGCGAGAGAGTATGTATGAGACAGTGTGTGTGTGTGTGTGTGTGTGTGTGTGTGTGTGGTGTGTATAAGAGAGAGATAGCGAGAGTGTGTGTGTGAACTAGAGAGAGAGAGATAGCGAGAGAGTGTGCGAGAGAGTGTGCGTGTGTGTGTGTGTGTGTAAGGGAGAGAGATAGCGAGAGTGTGTGTGCGTGTGTGTGTGTGTGTGTGGGTGTGTGTAAGGGAGAGAGATAGTGAGAGTGTGCGAGAGTGTGTGTGCGTGTGTGTGTAAGGGAGAGAGATAGCGAGAGTGTGTGCGCGTGTGTATAAGGGAGAGAGATAGCGAGAGTGTGTGTGCGCGTGTGTGTGTGTGTAAGGGAGAGAGATAGTGAGAGTGTGCGAGAGTGTATGTGAGTGTGTGTAAGGGAGAGAGATAGCGAGAGTGTGCAAGAGTGTATGTGAGTGTGTGTAAGGGAGAGAGAGATGGCAAGAGAGTGTGTGAGCGTGTGTAAGGGAGAGAGATAGCGAGAGAGAGTGTGTGTGTGTGTGTGTGTGTGTGTGTGTGTAAGGGAGAGAGATAGCGAGAGAGTGTGTGTGTGAGTAAGGGAGAGAGAGAGAGTGAGAGTGTGTGTGAGAGACAGTGCGTGTGTGTGTGTGTCTGCAATTGAGAGGGTGTGTGTGTGTGTGTGTGTATATATATCCGTGTATATATATATATATATATATATATATATATATATATATATATATATATATATATATATATATATATATATGAGAGAGAGGCAGTGTGGGTTTGTGTGTTTGCATGTGAGTCAGAGACAGAGGGACAGACTCACATACGAGACAGACAGACAGACTCACAGACAGACAGACAGACAGACTCACAGACAGACAGACTCACAGCAGGCAGACAGACAGACAGACAGACAGACTCACAAACAGGCACACAGACAGACAGGCAGACCGACAGACTCACAAACAGGCAGACAGACAGACTCACAAACAGGCAGACAGACAGACTCACAAACAGGCAGACAGACAGACAGGACAGACTCACAGACAGACAGACACTCACAGACAGACACAAGACAGACCACAGACAGAGAGACAGACAGACAGCATCACAAAACAGACAGACAGACTCACAGACAGACAGACTCACCACACAGACAGACAGACTCACACAGAGACAGACAGAACAGACAGTCACAGACAGGAAGACTCATACAGAAGACACAGACAGACAGACAGACAGACAGACTCACAGACAGACAGAGACTCACAGACAGGCAGACACAGACAGACTCACAGACAGAGACTCACAGACAGACAGACAGACTCACAGACAGAGACAGACTCACAGACAGACAGACAGACAGACAGCAGACAGACTCCAGACGAGCAGCAGAGCGAATGTACTCGTTCCTCTGAGCTCTGAACAGCTTCATGTGGATGTGCTCGATGGCGACGGGGTTGTTGGACAGATCCAGCTTATCGGTCACGCTGTACTTCCTCACTTCTCTGAAGGCGTCTGTGGACACACACACACACACACACACACACACACACAGAGTTTAAAATGAGAAGTGCGGCGTGTAGAGGCTTCGGTGCCGTGACTCGGAGGAGTCGTGTAGCGTGGACTCACCAACCAGGAGGAAGACGAGGATGCAGATGATGACGATGAAGGCGGTGTTCCCGTACGTCGTTATGGCGCCCACCAGGCGAGATTTGAAGATTTTGTGCCATCTGAAAGAGACACAACGTTCATGATGACATCACACAGGGACGAGACGCTGATCTGCCTCTGATAGTGCTCATAAACCAGTTATTAATAATCATAACAACAACACTAGTATTCAAATATGTGAGAGAGAGAGGTTGAGTGATAGAATGATAGAGAGACCTTTTTTGACTTACAGAAAGAGAGAGAGAGAGATGGAGAATGAGAGAGACAGAGAGAGAGAGCGAGGTTGAGAGAAGAGCCGAGAGAGAGAGAGATGGTGAGTAACAGAGAGACACAGAGAGAACAGACACAGAGAGAGAGAGAGAGAGTGAGAGAGATGGTGAGAGTGATAGAGAGAGAGTAGAGAGAGAGAGAAAGAGGGGTTGAATGATGGAGAGAATGATGGAAAGAGACTTTTTTGACATTTAGCGAGAGAGAGAGAGAGGTTGAGTGATGGAGAGAATGATGGAGAGACCTTTTTTGACTTTTAAAGAAGAAGAAGAAGAGAGAGAGAGAGAAAGACAGAGACAAAGAGATGATGAATGACAGAGAGAAAGAGAGAGATGGTGAGTGATAGGGAGACAGAGAGAGAGAGAGAGAGAGACAGTGACAGAGACAGAAAGAGATAGAGAGATGGTGAGTGACAGAGAGACAGAAAGAGAGAGAGAGTGACAGGGAGAGAGAGGGGGTGAGTGACAGACAGAGAGAGTGACAGAGAGAGATTTAGAGAGAGAGTGACAGAGAGACAGAAACAGATGGAGAGAGAGAGAGAGAGAGAGAGATGGTGAGTGACAGAGAGAGAGAGAGAGAGAGTGAGAATGCTAGAGTGTAAGAGTGACAGAGAGAAAGAGAGAGATACAGAGACAGAGCGAGAGAACGAAAGTAAGGGAGAGCGAGAGACAGAAAGAGAACGAAGGAAAAGACAGGACAGGAAGCAGAACCGGAAAAGACAAAGAGAGAGAACGAGAGACAGACAGAGATAAAAAAAAAAGCAAGAGAGAGGGGGGGGGGAAGCAAAAGAGAGAGAGAGAGGGGGGGGAAGAGTGACAGAAGAACAGCGAGCACAGTTCTTTAGGTGAGACGTGCTTCTCACACACACACACACACACTTATCGGAAAGCACGATTGCTCCATCTGAACCATGACACACACACACACACACACACACACAGGGTGAAAGGGGAGAGATGTCACATGATTGCTCCGTGTCTCGTTCCTGTCTCATTAAAACTTCCCCCGGTGACTAAAAAGCCCAGTGACCCGCGTTACCATGGAAACGCAATACAGTATACAATCTCTCCCTCCTTCTCTCTCTCTCTCTCTCACCGTTTAGGGGAGATGAAGGGAACGCAGAGGAGAAGGACGAAGAAGACCTCGGCGTACAGGAAAGACGCCACCGCCGTCCACTGCAGACTCATCCTGCAATCAGAGAACACCACCATCATTACCACATCACACAGCGCCACCTGGTGTCCAAGACAGGAAGTGCAGGAGCGAATACAATATAAACCCCGTGTATTTATGACGTAAAATAATACGCGTCTGGTGTTTGTAATAAATAAATAAATACAATATTAAAATAATAAAAAATAAAAAAATAAATAATTAATTAGATAGAATAATAATAATAATTGCACTGTCATTCCTGAGGGATTTGTTCTAGAGACTTCCGGTCACTGATCTTTTCCCCGTCTGAATCACGTGTCAGGGGGAAATATTCACGTCGTAAATACAAATAAAACGTTTCCTGTTTACCAAAATAAATACCGAATAAATAAAAACACAAGCGGAGTCATTAGCCGAGATGCTAGCTACGGTAACCACGCCCACTTTTCCCTTCACAGACCTCGTCTTTCAGCTTTTATATACACGCGGTGTAAAATATAATAATAATAATATAATAAAGTTTATGATAATAATAAATAATAAATAAACACGTACCTGTAAAGTAATGATGACGCAAACAGAAGATACGTGCGAGAGACACAAACTTCTACCGTGCTTACTGTCTCACTTCCGGGCTGCGTGGACCAATATAACACACGTCACTTCCGGTGGAATTTTTGGTATCGCGGTATGATTTTGATCAATATTAATGAAATATTATAAATAATTTATATGAAATTATTAATTATTAAATAATATTATATATAATTATATTTTATACAATCGCACAATTTCACAATAAATTCGGCGATGTTTTTATTTTTAAGGATTTTTTTATTGTTTTGTTTTGTTTTATTTGGGACAAATTGTAAACATTCGGAATCACGCCTACTTTTTTATGTAATAAACAAACAAACAAATAAATAAAAAAAATACTTTCATGAATAAATAAAATAAATATTTTTCAGTATATGGAAAAAAAACATTCCAGGTTTGGTAATTTGTTTCAAAGATCAATATAATAATACTGATAATTATAACAAGTTGTTAAAGGTTCAATAAACGGTTAATTTCTTTTTTTTTGTGTGAAGATAAACCAATTTACACATTTAATCCAGAATATTTACATGCACTTCTGCCATTAGCTAGGCTAACAACAACAACAACAACAACAACACAACAACAACCATTAATAATAATAGATTTCCGGTTTAGCTCGGTTAAATAATAATAATAATAATAATAATAATAATAATAATAACAATAATAATAAATATAACAATTTATTTCCCTGGCTTCCGTTTAGCTAGTATAATAATAATAATAATAATAATAATAAGAACAATTTATTTCTGGCTTCCGGTTTAGCTTAGTATAAATAATAATAATAATAATCATAATAAATAATAATATAACAATAATAATAATAATAATAAAATAATAATAAATTAATAAACAATTTCTGGCTTCCGGTTGTTATTATAATAATAATAATAATAATAATAATAATAATAATAACAATAATAATAATTTATTTCTGGTTTCCGGTTTAGCTAGTCTAATAATAATAATAATAATAATAATAATAATAATAATAATAATAATAATAATAATATATTTCACGTTTAGCTCGGCTAATAATAATAATAAATAATAATAATAATAATAATAATAATAATAATATTTTTTTCCGGTTTTAGCTCTGCTAATATTGAACAGAATTAGAATAACAATAAATTGTTTAAATACAATTGTGGCATAAAAATAATTAGTTAAAAACTGCATACTTATTTTAATATTTAATAACCGTGTTAATGCATTTTACTACATGTGTATATATATATATATATATATATATATATATTATATATATATATTTTTTTTTTTTTTTTTTTTTTTTTTTTTTTGGTATATAATAACGAATAAAACTCTAGGCAGAAAGAGGCGTAATAGAATAATATCACCTGCTCAATAAAGAGCGTTTAAAAATCCAATAAATGATTTATAACTATTTATTAAAGTTCGAAAGATTTTCTGGAGGTAACACAAAGCATTATGGGAGTTTTCTGTGCGATTAAATATAATACAAATTCAGTTTCACACAAATCCCGATGTTTTAACGATTGATTCTCAGATCGTCATAACATGCATCCAAAACGTTTTATTAAAAGCAAAAAAAACCCGTCAGACACACCAAAGCTATATATATATATATATATATATCTATTATATATATCTATTATATCTAATATTGAAATGTTGTCTTATTTTTAAATGTAAACAAACACTGTATGTAATCAGACCTGATGTAAGGCAGCGGTGTGTTTTAATCATTCATATATATATATATATATATATATATATATATATATATATATATATAGTTTGTATATATGTATGTATCTATAAGGCACAGAAATGTATAAGACACTGTGAATGTTCCCTTTGAACTGCGAGTGTGTGTGTGTGTGTGTGAGTGTGTGTGTGTATAAAATTAAGAATTAAAGCTAAAGGAGTAAATGTGTCACACTTTGAATTCTTTGCTTTTTACATCATAAAACATGTAAATCATGCATCATAAAAAGAATCACCTGGTCCTTATAAAGCCTTCTATAAATATCACTTTATGTCATATTTCACTTTATCATTATTCATTTATTTCTATAAAATCAGGCCAAAATGGAGAAGGCGTTTGTTTGTTTGTTTGTTTGTTTGCGTACATCCTGAGCTTCAATAGCGTTTCGAACCCGTCGAGCTGCAATAACATTTAAAAATCACGTTCTGTGTGACTTTATCGGTATTTTATTCTTCAATTCTATCCGTTAATGTTTATTTGTTGACGCGGAGCCTTTATGCAGGTCCTGATCGGATCATTTTAGTGACTCGGTTCATTTGAATCGCATTCATACAAACGAACGAATCTTTTTTTTTTTGAGTTCGTTCATTCACGTTCTATAGGAGTCATTCATTCATTCATTCATCTTCTACCGCTTTATCCGCATCTTCCCTCGGGTCACGGGGAGTCTATCTCAAACCCATCACTCACTCACTCACTCACACTCACACACACACACACACACACACGCGGGACAATTTTCCAAGGTGCCAATCAACCTACCGTGCATGTTTTTGGACCGGGGGAGGAAACCGGAGAACTCGGAGAAAAACCCCCTGAGACACGGGGAGAACATGCACAAACTCCACACACACATGGCCGAGACGGGAATCGAACCCACTAAACCACCGTGCCCCTGTATATAGGAGTCATGTGATTAAAAAAACGAATCGTTTGCAAATGACTCGTCATTACTGATTCAGAATCATCTTTATTTGTCAGAGTGAAAATCTTTCCGAGGACACGGTGGTTTAGTGGTTATCACGTTCGCCTCACACCGCCAGGGTCCGGGTTCGATTCCCGTCTCGGCCATGTGTGTGTGGAGTTTGTGCATGTTC
>JACRUU010000021.1:102500-145000 GCA_030449085.1 Kryptopterus vitreolus
AATGAAAGTGAAAGAGGAATAGAAGAAAGAAAGAAAAATGTGCCTTGGTTGTGTGAGTGTGTATGTTGTGTGTTTGTACATGTGTGTATGTTTGTGTTTGTATGTTGTGTGTGTATGTTGTGTGTTTGTATGTGTGAGTGTGTATGTTGTGTGTTTGTATATGTGTGTATGTTGTGTGTTTGTATGTGTGAGTGTGCATATTGTGTGTTTGTATGTGTGAGTGTGCATATTGTGTGTTTGTATGTGTGAGTGTGCATATTGTGTGTTTGTATGTGTGAGTGTGTATGTTGTGTGTTTGTATGTGTGAGTGTTTGTATGTGTTTTATGTGTGTGTTTGTATGTGTGTGTGTTCGTGTGTTTGGATTGTTGTTTGTGTTTTTGTGTGTGTGTTGTGTGTTGTGTTTTTGTGTGTGTTTGTATGTGTGTGTATGTTGTGTGTTTGTGTCATGTGTGTGTGCTGTGTGTATGTTGTTTGTGTTTTTGTATTTGTGTGTTTGTATTGTGTGATGTTGTGTGTGTATAGTGTGTGTATGTTGTGTGTTGTATGTGTGTGTGTTGTGTATGTTGTGTGTTTGTATGTGTGTGTTATGTTGTGTGTGTTTGTGTTGTGTTTGTATGTGTGTGTGTGTTGTGTGTGCTTATTGTGTGTTGTGTGTGTATGTTGTGTTTTGTGCGTGTTGTGTATTGTGTGTGTTGTATGTGTGTATGTGTGTGTTATGTGTGTGTTTTTTTGTTGTGTGTTTGTGTGTTTGTGTTTGTGTATGTGTGTGTGCATGTTGTGTGTTTGTGTGTGTGTGAGTGTGTATGTGTGTGTGTGTGTGTATGTGTGTATGTGTGTTGTATTGTGTTGTGTATCTGTGTGTTGTGTTTTGGTGTGTGGTGTGTATTGTGTGTTTGTGTGTGTATGTTGTGTGTAGTTGTGTGTATGTGTTGTTGTGTGTGTGTTGTGTGCATTTGTGTGTGTGTGTGCAGTTGTGTGTTTGTATGTGTGTGTGGTGTTTGTGTGTTGGTATGTGGTGTATGTGTGTGTGTGTTGTGTGTTTGTTGTGTGTTGTGTGTGTGTGTGTGTGTGTTGTGGTGTGTTGTGTGTTTGTATGTGTTGTGTATATGTTGTGTGTGGTATGTTGTGTTTGTGTGTGTGTTGTGTGTGTATGTTGTGGTATGTTGTGTGTGTGTATAGTGGTGTGTAGGTGTGTGTGTTTGTGTGTTTGTATGTGTGTGTGCATGTGTGGTTTTGGTGTGTGAGTGTGTATGTTGTGTGTGTATGTGTGTGTATGTTGTGTTGTGTTTGTGTGTGTGTGTATGTGGTGTGTGTGTGTGTATGTGTGTGTGTGCATGTGTGTGTTTGTGTGTGTGTGTTGTATTGTGTGTATATGTTGTGTGTGTTTGTGTTTGTTTTTGTGTGTGTGTGTGTATGTTGTGTGTTTGTATGTGTGTGTGCATGTTTGTGTGTGTGTGTATTTGTGTGTTTGTATGTGTGTGTATGAATATATGTGTGTGTGTGTGTATGTATGTATATGTGTGTGTGTATGTATGTGTGTGTATGTGTGTGTATGTGTGTGTTATGTGTGTGTTTTGTATTTGTGTGTTTGTATGTGTGTTTGTATTTGTGTTGTTTTGTGTAGTTGTGTTGTGTGTTTGTGTGTTGTAATTTGTTTGTGTGTATGTTGTGGTGTGTGTATGTTGTGTGTTTGGGTGTTTGAGTGTGTATGTTGTGTGTGTGTGTATGTGTGTGTCTTTATGGTGTGTGTATGTTGTGTGTTTGTATGTGTGTGTGTATGTTGTGTGTTTGGGGGTGGTGTGAGTGTGTTATGTTGTGTGCTGTATGTGTGTTTGTGGTGTTGTTGTGTGTTGTTGTGTGTATGTTGTGTGTTTGTATGTTGTGTGTGTTGTATGTGTGAGTGTAGTATGTTGTGTGTGTTGTGTGTGTAATGGTTGTGTGTGTTTGTATTTGTATGTGGTGTGTGTGTGTGCATGTTGTGTGTTGTGTTTGTGTGTGTGTGTATGTGTGTGTGTATTGTGTGTGTTGTAGTGTGTGTGTGTGTGTTGTGTGTTTGGGTGTGTGAGTGTGTATGTTGTGTGCTTGTGTATGTGTGTTTGTATGTTGTGTGTTTGTGTGTATGTGTGTGTTTGTTGTGCATGTGTGTGTGTGTACGTTTGTATATGTGTGTATGTTGTGTGTGTTGTTTGTTGTGTGTGTATGTTGTGTGTTTGTATGTGTGATGTTGTGTGTTTTGGTATGTTGTGTGTTTGTGTGTCATGTGTGTGTATGTGTGTGTGTTTGTATGTTGTGTGTTTGTATGTGTGTATGTTATTTGTTTGTATGTTGTTTGTGTTTGTATGTGTGTGTATGTTGTGTGTTTGTGTGTGATGTTGTGTGTGTTGTTGATGTTGTGTGTGTTTTTGTGTAGTGTGTATGTGTGTGTGTCGTTTGTGTTTTTGTATGTGTGTGCCTGCATGTGTGTTTGTATATGTGTGTGTATGTTGTGTGTTTGTATGTGTGTTTGTGTGCATGTTGTGTGTCATTGTGTGTGTTGTGTGTGTTTGTATGTGTGTTTGTATGTTGTGTGTTTGGGTGTTTGTGTGTTTGTAGTGTGTGGGCATGTGTGTTTTGTATGTGTGTGGGTATGTGTGTGTCTTGTGTGTATGTGTGTGTGTGTGTGTGTGTGTGTTGTATGTGTGTGTGTGTATGTTGTGTGTGTATGTGTGTGTGTGTGTGATTTGTGTGTGTGTGTGTATGTTGTGTGTTTGTATGTTGTGTGTATAAGTTGTGTGTATTATGTGTGTGGTGTTGTTGTGTGTGTATGTTGTGTTGTGTGTATGTTGTGTGTATGTGTGTGTGTGTGTGTGTGCGTGTGTGTATGTTGTGTGTGTTGTATGTGTGTGTGTGTGTGTTTTGGTGTTGATGTGTGTGTGTGCATTGTGTGTGTTTGTGTGTGTGTGTGAGTGTGTTGTGTGTAGTGTGTGTATGTTGTGGTGTGTGTGTATGTGTGTGTTTGTATGTGTGTGTGTGTGTGTATTTGGGTTGTGGGATGTGTGTGTTTGTATGTGTGTGTATATGTTGTGTGTTTGTGTGTGTGTATGTTGTGTGTTTGGGTGTGTGAGTGTGTATGTTGTGTGTTTGTATGTGTGTGTATATGTGTGTTGTGTGTGTGGTATATGTTGTGTGTTGTTCTGTGTGTTGTGTGTGTATGTTGTGTGTGTTGTTGTGTGTATGTGTGTGTGTATGTTGTGTGTTTGTAGTGTGTGTGCATGTTGTGTGTATGTGTGTGTGTGTGTGTGTTTGCATGTGTGTGTGTGTGTGTATGTGTAGTGTGTATGTGTGTTGTGTGTGTATGTGTGTATGTGTGTGTTTGTATGTTGTGTGTGTTATGTGTGTGTGTATCTGTGTTATGTTATGTTTGTATGTGTGTTTGTGTTGATGTTTGTGTGTTTTGTATATGTGTGTGTATGTGTGTGTGTATGTGTGAGTGTGCTTATGTGTGTTGTATGTGTGTGTGTATATGTGTGTTTGTATGTGTGAGGTGTATGTTGTGTGTTTGTGGTGTGTGTTGTATAGTGTGTGTGTGTGTGTGTGTGTGTGTTGGTTTGTGTGTGTTTGTGTGTGTGTGTGTTGTTGGTGTGTGTGTCTGTGGTGTGATGTGTGTGTGTTGGGTGTGTGAGTGTGTATGTTGTGTGTTGTATGTGTGTTTGTATGTTGTGTGTGTGTATGTTGTGTGTTTGTATGTGTGTGTATATGTTGTGTGTTTGTGTGTATGTTGTGTGTTTGTATGTGTGTGTGCATGTTGTGTGTTTGGGTGTGTGAGTGTGCATATTGTGTGTTTGTATGTGTGAGTGTGTATGTTGTGTGTGTGTGCATGTTGTGTGTGTGTGTGTTTGTGTTTTGTATGTGTGTGTATTGTGTGTGTGTGATGTGTGTATGTGTGTGTGCATGTTGTGTGTTTGGGTGTGTGAGTGTGCATGATGTTGTGTGTTTGTATGTGTGTGTGTCATGTTGTGTGTGTATTTGGTGTGTTGTGTGTGTGTGTCATGTGTGTGTGTATGTTGTGTGTGTGTGTGTGTGTGTTGTGTGTTTGTATGTGTGTGTGTTGTGTTTGTATGTGTGTGTGTTTGTGTATGTGTGTGTATGTGTATGTGTGTTGTGTGTATGTGTGTGTTTGTATGTGTGAGTTTGTATGTTGTGCATGTTGTGTGTTTGTATGTGTGTATGTTGTGTGTTTGTATGTGTGTTTGCATGTTGTGTGTTTGTATGTGTTACCTTCTGCTTGGCCTCCACTATCCTGCGCTCCAGGTCAGAAGGGATCAGTTTTCCTCTGTCACAGACAAAAGCACCACATTAGTGCTGGATCCATGTGTGTTTGTCATTAAGGCCCATGTGTGTGTGTGTGTGTGTGGGTGTGTGTGTGTGGTGTGTTCCTCAGTTTCTGCCGCCACACACACACACACACACACACACACACACAACATGTGTATGGAATATCCAGACTCACCTCTCGTCAGCTTTAATACAGATGACGCTCTCGGTTCCGATTCCCAGCGCTGCGGCTCCTTTCTTAATGGAGAAATGACTCTGAAGTGACGAACAGAGAATTCCACATTTACATCATTTAAACCGAACGAGATTAAAATCAGTGACAATAAAATGAGCACATTTATTTACATTGAAAAAATAAACAAGTTATTCCAGAGCAAACGAGTTATAAAAAATAAACAAACAAATAAATAAATAAATAATGGGCAGATATAATAAGATATATATTATAATATAATTATATATAATAATGTCAAGAAAATAAGAAAAGGACAAATAAAATAGAATGATTTGAATATAATATATATGCAAAAGGAAAAAAATGAAAAAAAAAGCAAAAAAAAAAAAACAAACAAAAAAACAACAAAAGAAATCCAATAGAAAGATTAGAGTGTTATAAGGCAAAAAAAAAAAAGAAAACTAATAAAATAGAATGAAATAAAATGTAATATAAATCTATAGTTCTAAAAAACACTGTAGTATGTGTAGAATATAATAAAAAATAAATAAATAATAATAATAATATAATAATATACCCATAGATAGATATTCTAAATAAATAGAATGATACTTAAATTGTAGGAAGAATAGAATCGAATCAAATTGAACATAAAAAGCACAAATAATGGAATAGATTTAAATGTTTACAAGAAACTGCAGCGTAAACAAAATAAAGTCCAATAAATCAAATTGGATAATGTAATGTAGATGGACAGAATTGGAAAGAATTACAGAAATAATTAAAAGAATAAATACAATAGAATAGGTGTAGAATATGATAAACATGGAAAAAAAAAGAAATTACTGAATGAAATAGAATAGAATAATAGAAATGCAATGTTGTTATAAAAGGTAACAAAACTAAATGAAATAAATAAAAAGCATGGAATATGATATACGTGTACACAATGACATTTACAGAATAAAATGATATAAAATAGAATAGAAATAAACAATAATATATGTAGTATAATAAATGAGTGCACTTGTAGAACGGAACGATACTTTAAACAATCGGTAGCAAAACAAGAAGAGAATCAAATGCAATAAAATTAAAACTAAAGAAAAATAACGCAGAAAATAAGGAAAAAAGAATGGAAATTAACTATAATAAGTGTGAAATAAGAAATAATGTATAGAATAGGATGAAATAGAACACAATACATTAAGGCTGGGACAGAATGCGGAATAAAGACGTAATGTAGAATATGTATAGAACTAAAAAACACGACAGTGTGTGTAAATTCAAGTAAAATCAAATAATGACTTAAATTGAATAAATATAGAGTAATATAATAGAAATAAGCAAAGATGCAATTGTGGAAGGCAAAATTAAATTAAATTAAATTAAATTAAATTAAATTAAATTAAATTAAATTACACAAAATGTATTCCAATATTAATATAATGATTAAATGAGCCCATGATTTTACATGTAGTTAACAGTTTACATTTTGCTTTTCAGCTCTGTGTGGTTTTAAAGAGTGGCTAAGCGCGTTAGCATAGCCGACATTGTCCATATTTGGGTGGTTTTCATCAGCACAGTGCTGTACGACAGTGCAATGTGACTTTGTAAATGTGTTTGTAAATATGTTATATGTATATATGTTGTATACAGCACTATTGTTTTCAAGGCAACAAATATATTTTTATATTGCACTCCATAAGTGTCTTAGCAACGTGCTATAAACGAAGGTCAGGAGTAGTTTTGTCGGTGGCATTTCACAGCAGTGCTAATAAAGAGAGTGCTGCGAAAGTGGTGCGAGAGGTGTTTATAGAGACGATTACACCTCTGTCCTCTATTACACTGGTGTGAAAAGCAAAGCAATCGAAAATAAATAAATAAATAAAAAGTTAGCGTCTCAGCATGGTGCTCTAATAAGAGCAGAAAGAAGGCAGGATAAAATGGCCGTACGTGCTCGGACGTGAAGGCGGCCAGCTTGGGCACTGACGACATCCCTTTCTCTTTCACTTCAGGAAACATCTTGTAGCGAGCCAGCAACATGGCGTACATGTTGGAAATGGCGCCACCTGCAGGAAGACAAAGCATTTCTGATACAAGCCTGCATCTCAGTCACCCATCCGGAACGACTGGCCGATTCTCACGGTCGTCATGCTCAGAGCGAGTCTTACATATTTAAGCACTATGGCGATTAGGGAAACAGAGCGTGGAATGTCGTTCGCAACACATTAGCATCCGCGCGCAAGCTAATACGCTCTGTACAAACCACTGCAATGCCTTCCGCTAATGTCAGTCCTTGTTTAAACTTGAGCTGCCCACAAGGCTACACTCGACTCGGATATGTCAGTGCGAGGTCAAGCTTGTATTGTATGAGTTTCTCCAGGATTCGATAAGACAGAAACACCATTATGATAAATCATATAGGCGAGGTGGTTGTTCCAGGGCCAAAAGATCGCAGGGGCAAATCTGGAACTAGTGGGCCCTTGAGCAAGACCCTTGACCCTCAGTTGTAAGTCGCTCTGGATAAGGGTGTCTGCCAAATGCAAATATTCATTCATTCATTCATCTTCTACCGCTTTATCCGATCTTCCCTCGGGTCACGGGGAGTCTGTGTCTATCTCAGGCGTCTATGGGCATTAAGGCAGGATACACCTTGGATGGAATACCAACCCATCACAGGACACACACACACACACACACATTCATACACTAGGGACAATTTTCCAAGGTGCCAATCAACCTACCGTGCATGTTTTTGGACCGGGGGAGGAAACCGGAGAACCCGGAGAAAAACCCCCTGAGACACGGGGAGAGAGGGGAGAAACATGCACAAACTCCACACACACATGGCTGAGACGGGAATCGAACCCGGACCCTGGCGGTGTGAGGCGAACATGTTAACCACTAAACCACCATGCCCCTTAATGCAAATATTATTATATTCATTCATTCATTCATTCATTTTCTACCTCTTTATCCGATCTCTCGGGGTCACGGGGAGTCTGTGCCCTATCTCAGACGTCTATGGGCATTAAGGCAGGATACACCCTGGATGGAATGCCAACCCATCGCAGGACACACACACACCACATTCACACACACACATATTCATCACTAGGGACAATTTTCCAAGGTGCCAATCAACCTACCGTGCATGTTTTTGGACCGGGAGGAGGAAACCGGAGAACCCGGAGAAAAAGAAAAAACCCCTGAGGCACGGGGAGAACATGCACAAACTCCACACACACATGACCGAGACGGGAATCGAACCCGGACCCTGGCGGGTGTGAGGCGAAACGTGCTAACCACTACGCCACCCGTGCCCCCCATATTATTATATTATATTTATTTATTTATTAAAGTAATTAGGCAGTAAACATGCTCAAATGTTTGTATTTTCTCATCACCCGTTACATATTTGTAGAGTGTAGTGCTATGACTCTGTGCCATAATCTATTTAAGGGATTTTTAAGAAGAGTCACTGCAAAGTTCACAAAGAAACCAACATTTTTAACTATTGGGCTACACAATATCATCATTATGGATTCATTTCAGAGTATTAATGGTTTTTGTCGATGTTAAAAAAAAACTAATTGATTTTACGATTTCACCTCGCTTTGATACAACGAGCTTCCGTAGTTGTATACCAAGTACAACATGGCTTCGCTCTGACGAATCCGAAGAGCTCGTTTACAAGAGGGGGCGGAGGTTTCATCAGTCGTATGGAAACGGTTCGGGTTTGCAACTCAGACGTTCAATAAACCAAATCCCCGCGGTAACGTTTATCTAACGTTTGTAAAGGACGCAGAGCAACGACTCATTTATTCCAAACACAACCACATTGTTGAATGTGGAGGTGTGTCTGTGTGTGTGTGTGTGTGTGTGTGTGTGTGTGTGTGTGTGTGTGTGTGTGTGTGGCGCTGTGGGATAAACATGACAGCAAACACCAAAACACCCACTCTAAACAAGTACAAATAATATAATACACATTTCCCCCCTACTGTATCCAAAATCCAATTTTGTCTAAGATTAATATTATATACACGGTGCACAGTGACATTGTTTCTTTTCTTCGCATATCCCAGCTTGTTTGGATGCTAGGGTCAGCCGTGATACAGCGCCCCCCGGAGCACAGAGAGCCTTGCTGAAGGACCCAAGAGTGGCAGCTTGGCGATACCAGGACTTGAACCCAAGATCTTCCGATCAGTAACCCAGCGCCTTAATCACTGATCTACACCCCCTCATTTATATGACATATGACAGCTCTACTGTACAGATATCACATTTACACTGATGCCATTTCACAGAAGCACTTTAACAGCTCTGATCAGATTATTGTCCAGATGTCCAGGATGTACGATATATATATATATATATATATATATATATATATATATATATATATATATATATATATATATAACCCAGAGAAACAAAACTCCCTGAGGCACGGTGAGAACATGCACAAACTCCACACACACATGGTTGAGACGGGAATCAAACCCGGACCCTGGCGGTGTGAGGTGAATGTGCTAACCACTAAGCCACCGTGACCCCGGGGAGACCAAACATTCTGCCTTAAAATACTGTCGCTCGTATTGTTTTATTTTGTTATCTTTATCCGGCACACCTTAAAGACTGCTCCTGGAAAATACTGTCTGATATTAAACCGTTCTGTGGTGCAAAAAAAGGATGGGGATCAGTGGTCTAGACGATAGTATATAGTAGGGTTGAGATACATAGAGCAACCCCTCCACATGCTTCATCACAGGGCTGTGAAAACGCATATTTTGCATTATTTTGCAAAGAATTATACGAGAGAATATGTCCAAAATAAGGGGCACGGTAGCTTAGTGGTTAGCACGTTCGCCTCACACCGCCAGGATCCGGGTTCGATTCCCGTCTCGGCCATGTGTGTGTGGAGTTTGCATGTTCTCCCCGTGCCTCAGGGGGTTTTTCTCCGGGTTCTCCTTTCCCCCGGTCCAAAAAAAAACATGCACGGTAGGTTGATTGGCACCTTGGAAAATTGTCCCTAGTGTATGAATGTGTGTGTGAATGTGAGTGTGTGTGTGTCCTGCGATGGGTTGGCATTCCGTCCAGGGTGTATCCTGCCTTAATGCCCATAGACGCCTGAGATAGACACAGGCTCCCCGTGACCCGAAAAGATCGGATAAAGCGGTAGAAGATGAATGAATGAATGAATATGTCCAAAATACAATCTATAAACCTGCAATCATAATACAAGAGACTATTCTAGTCTCCAAAAGGCATAATTTCTGATATAGATGCATGCTTAAAACATTAAACATCAAAAAACGTCTATACCAATATGGGTGAAAGAGTTTAATCGTACCTGGTGAGAAGATGCCGTCCCCACGTCCGTCCTCCCAACCAATGATCTCTCTCATCTTCTTCAGAGTGACGTATTCCAGCAGGACGAACACAGGAGCCACCTCGTAAGTAAACCTGTAGATCACACCATGTGATATTTACGGCAGGTGATCATACTGTACGTGTGTGACTTACAATTGTTACACTTATATCCAGGGTTAAGGGCCTTGCTCAGGGGCCCAGCAGTGGCAGCAGAGGTAGCACTGGGATTTGAACTCGTGGTTGTGTGACCGCTTTCCATCACATCATCACATCACTTTATCCCCGGTCCTTCAACATTCCATCATCAGATCATATTATATCCCATCACATTCCGTCACATAATATTTTATTGAATTAACATTTCATCTAATCCCATCCCATAACATTCCATAATATCCATCACATAAGATCACTTCACCTCCTATAATATATTCCTTCACAAGAGCTCCTTTCACATCACATCCGATCACAGATTACCCTATCGAATCACAACCCATCTAATCCCATATTATCCTATTCAATCACATCCCATCTCATCACATGCCATCAGATCACATATTATTCTGTTCCATCATGTCACATCCCATAAAATGTAATTACTTTACATCCCATCCAATCCTACCATAATATCACCATTCCATCACATCATATCACATCATATCACTCCATAATACATCCCAACATCCCATCATTCCATCACATCCAGTCCCGTTCAACCATGTTCCATTACACGCTCTCACATCACATCACATTAAATCACACCACACCACACCCCTTCCAATCCCATCATCCAATCCACTCTCATTACACTACACTCCATCACATTCATCACCCAATCACATCCCATCTGATCACTTCACATCACATCCCATTCCATCATCCCATCCAATCCCATTCCATCACACTCATTCCTATCCCATCACATCCGATCTCATCACATCCGATCTCACCCTGTTGCATCATCCATTCTATCCCACCACACTCCATCACATTCATCATCCTATCACATAACATCCAATCCCTTCACATCACATCCCATTCCATCATCCCATCCAATCCCATTCCATCAAACACATTCCTATCCCATCACATCCGATCTCAACCTATTACATCATCCATCCCATCCCACCACACTCCATCACATTCATCACCCTATCACGTCACATCCAATTATTTCACATCGCATCCCATTCCATCATCCCATTCCATCATCCCACCCAATCCCATTCCATCACACTCATTCCCATCACATCTTATCTCACCCTATTACATCATCCATCCCATCCAGCCACACTCCATCACATTCATCACCCTATCACATCACATCACATCCCATTCCATCATCCCATCCATTGCATTTCAATCACATTCATTTCTATCCCACCACATCCTATCTCATCCTATTGCATTATCCATCCCATCCAGCCACACTCCATCACATTCATCACGCTATCACATCACATCCCATTCCATCATCCCATCCAATCGCATTCCACCACATTCCATCACATTCATTCCCATCACATCCGATTTCATCCCATTGCATCATCCCATCCAATCCCACCACATTCCATTACATCATACCCCTGTTACATCACATCAAATCACATGTTCCATCCAACATCATGTAGAAACTCACATGTTAGTGTTGGCGGTGGATGTGAGCCAGTCTGCAGCAAGGCCGACCATGTCTAATCCGGTGGAGAGCTGGTTGAAATACCTCGGGTGAGCTAGAAAAAAGCAGAACAATGAGAATAAAGCAGAAGTATTGAATCCCTTCATGGATGAGTGATTTCTCCTTCTCCTTATTTTTAGTCTGCTGTGTAAGATTTCGCCGACTGTGATCGTTTGTAGAGAAGACAATAAAACACACTCTTTTCCAACATCATCAGTCATTTAAATATTTTTCCTAGAAGTTGCTGCTAAATTCATTCATTCATTCATTCATTCATCTTTTAGCGCTTTATCCGATCTTCCCTCGGGTCACGGGGAGTCTGTGCCTATCTCAGGCGTCTATGGGCATTAAGGCAGGATACACCCTGGATGGAATGCCAACCCATCGCAGGACACACACACACACACACACACACACACACATACACTAGGGACAATTTTCCAAGGAGCCAATCAACCTACCGTGCATGTTTTTGGACCGGGGGAGGAAACCGGAGAACCCGGAGAAAAACCCCCTGAGGCACGGGGAGAACATGCACAAACTCCACACACACATGGCCGAGACGGGAATCGAACCCGGATCCTGGCGGTGTGAGGTGAACGTGCTAACCAGTAAGCCACCGTGCCCCCCTGCCAAATTCATTTAAATGTAAATGATACTTCATTTCTATGTATTTTTAATGTTGATTAGGCAACAAATGATTTATATTCATCCACGTCTATAAATCTCCATAAAGGGCAAAGGCACAAAGTCATTGTAACGGTGTCAAATCGAAATCATTATTAATTATATCATATTGATTATGTGCATTACAATCAAGGTGACAAGGAATCAAATCGAATTTTATTTGACACATACACAATGATAAAGAGCCCGACATGGAGTTCATTATTGATTGATTGATTGATTGATTTAAATTTATAATATAAATGAATACATTAAATAAAGTATAAAGCAATAAATTAATAAAAAGAATAAAGTGTAACTGTAATGTGTAAAAATACAGGGATAAAATAATATATTATTAATATTAAAGATGTATCTATATAATATTGGCAGTGACTTAATAAATACCATATTTGTTATGGAAATAAATACAATATAAATATTGTCATTAAATGGTATTTTATATCCTAAAATGTTCTGTTATTCATGTTTTTTTATTTATTTAATTGTTTATTTATATGCTGCGTGGATCACCATTACGGTTACATTTATTTATTACATTTATTATTTAAGGTTTGCAGTAAAGTGCAGATTGTTAAATCCAAAAGTAAAAATAAACTAAATAAACAAACAAGGAAACAAATGACTTTCTGGACCTGTGTACAAGCAAATGTGTAGCTTAATTTCTAATCCAATTTTCATCTTATTTCCCTAATATGAATCTGGGTGGTTATTATAGCGAAAAACTGGCCAATCAGAAGTCACCATCGATCCTGTAGATTTAACAGCAAGAATCTGACCAATCATCTGTCAGATTAATAAATCAATAAATTGTTGATCTATTTATTTCAAGTCATTAACCCATTGTGTCTTTTTTGAAAGAGCCCAGAAAATCAATGATTCAATGATTTAGAATTTGATACGATACCTACATTAAACATCACAATACCAATATCAAAACGATACTATTGTCGCACCAAAAAAAAAAAAAACACACAAAATGTTTGTGTTTAATATATGGAACTTTGTTTTAGTAAACACATTCTTTACTTTTCAAAATCTCTTGCTTCAAGCTTCATCCCAGAGGGGGGGGGAAGATCTGCATGCACAAAATGCCCCCTATCGTCCAACACATGGAACTACATCCATCAAGCACCTATATATAATAATGAAATAAAGAATCGTGTTGTTTTTTTGTAATAGCGGGGTATTGCTATATATAGTATAATATACAGGCCTTTGAATCACCTCACTGTGAGCCTATAACTTACACTGGTCCCACAGCCCGAACAGGTTGCCATGGGATGCCGTTTCCATGGCCCTACACCTACTGTACATCAGAATGTGGTTCTTTGACTTTAGTTGTCCTCACTGGACTGATCACTAAACTCAATGACCTGTGAATCTGCACCCTAAAATGGCTCTAGACTTTCTCACCTACAGATCTCAGTCTGTCAGGGTTGGGCAAATAAACATCCTCATTCTCAACAGCGGCATCCCACAGGGCTGCGTGCTGAGCCCACTGCTCTACTCCCTGCTTTACCCTGTAACTGTGCTCCTCTGCATATCTCCAACATCTTCATCATGTATGCAGATGACACCACCGTGGTCGGCCAGATCAGCAATGATGACGAATCGGCGGCCTACAGGGATGAGATATGAAGCCTGAGAGAACCTCATCCTTTAGGTAGAGATGGTCTCCAGATTTAATTTCATTTCCATTTACAGCGTTTGGTAGAATTCCTTATCCAGAGTGACTTACAACTGAGCAGTTAAGATAAGGGCCTTGCTCAAGGGCCCACAAGTGGCAGCTTGGTGGCAGTGGGATTTGAACTTGAAGGGCCAATACCTTAACCATCGTGCTCTAGCACCTCCTTTTCTGGGAATTCACATCTCTGAGGATCTGTCCTGGCACCAGAACACTTTCAGCTCGGGTTAGGAAGGCACAACAGCGTCTTTTCTCCTTGAGGAGTCTTAAAAAAGCTCATCTGTGCCGCAGCGCTTCTAATGAGTTTCTACCGCTGCATCATCGAAGAGCATCCTGACCCACTCCAGCTACTTTTTGTGAATGTAACGCCTTGCAAAGGGTAATAAACATTGTAAAAACTGCCCGACACATTGACACCCACGAACTGCCCTCCACTGAACACCGTCACCACAGCAGATCATCACAGAAGGCCACAAACTGTTCCAACCTCCTTTCATCAAGAAGGAGATAAAGGAACATTCGCACCAGAACCAGCAGAGAACCCATCCACCCATCCACCATCACCTTACTGAACACACCACTGCACCGTTATAACACTGTATAGAACTTCTGTACAAGTTATACATACTATGTACATAACACATATTGTACTTACATACACCTCTATACATGTATATCTGCACTATTACACTTACATGTATCTGTGTGTACTATACATACTGTATATTCTGCTCTTTTCAGTGCCTTTGCGCTTTTTAACAAGACTTGTGACAGTAATAGCCTTTACGAAAGTGTACTTGTATATAAGCCTTATATAAACTCTCTCTCAAAGCCTCTCAGACATCTCTCTCTATCTGATACTCTATATATAATATAATATTGAAGAATAGCCTCCGATAGATAGCGCTCTCTCTCAAGGATCTATCTCTATATCATCTCTCTCTCTCGCAGATAAGCTATAAACTTTTAGACCTATAAAAGCTCGCTCTGGGATGCATGCTCTATAGATATATATATCTATCTATATAGCACTATATCGAGATACTAGATAGAGAGAGAGAGAGAGAGTAGAGTGAGAGATGAGATAGCTATGTCAAAGTTTATATGAGAGGATTAGAATGGTAAACTATTAGCCGACCAGATAAAGTGACTTATAGGATATCTATACGATCTCGGATATAATATTAGCCTTATCCTATAAAGCCACTGGGTGGATGATGTCAATGGATGGATGAGCGATAGATAAAAGAGCGATAGCTGGATATGATAGAAGATAGATAGATATATCGATAGCTAGATAGATAGGATATAGATAGATAGATAGATAGATAGATGATGATGCAAATTGACAAGTGGAAATAAAAGTGTATTTTATATGTACAGATTGCAATATATATATATATATTCTATATATATATATATATATATATCTATATAAAGAAATACCACATTTCATTTCCACTTGTCAATTTGCACATCTATCTATCTATCTATCTATCTATCTATCTATCTATCTATCTATCTATCTATCTATCGAGCATATCCATCATCTATCTATCTCTATCCAGCTATATATCTATCTCTCTCTCTCTCGCTCTCTCTCTATATATATATATATATATATATATATATATATATATATATATATATATATCCATCCATCTACAGTACTTTCATCCTTTAATTAATGTATACACCATTCATGTCTACCGTTCATCCATCCATCTAAGTAATCTCTAACATTTCCTCCATCTCTTATCATAGAAAACATTCGTTCAAAATGTAAAAAAAATAAAAAACAATCTAAATGTTCAGGATGCGGACAGGCGCGATCACGTGACCGTCGCCGCCTCACCGGTTTTGATGGCGTATTTGAGGGTGGCGCGGCAGCTGATCAGAATATCATCCAGCGTCTCGGGCTCATCCGACAGCTCCCAGTTATTCCTCTGCAGCAGCTCGTTAGGGTAGTGAAAGTCTATCACCTTGGTCGACCTGTCGAAAGACTCCACGATGTAGGACAGCAAAATGTCCACCACCTCCTGCAAGAAGGTCATCGTCTTCAGATCGCCGTCTAACGCGGGGAGAAGATCTGCGTAACAAACAAACAAATAAACAAACAAATAAACACGCAGGAATGTGCGCAGCACGGGAATGCGCAAAACATGTCCGTTCCTCGGGGAGGAAATCTCCGTTTAACCTTGAGGGGGAGAATGAAGGTCAGACGGAGCTTCTGATACCGACAAGAAAGAAGATATAAACAGGAGAAAAAATAAATGATTTAAAATAAATAAATAGCCTGATAAATAACCCCGAGTATTTTTATAGCACAATATACACATTTAAAGAAATATACCGCGTTTCACGTGTTTATTAAAACGAATCCGGATCAACATCCGGAATCAAAATACACCGGAAAAATACCATCGGAACAAAAAATGATGCAAACAAGACGAAAATGTGATATAACAGATTTCATATTTTGTTTGTAAATGAAATATATATATATATATATATATATATATATATATATATATATATATATATATATATAGATAGATAGATAGATAGATAGATAGATAGATAGATAGAGATAGATAGATAGATAGATAGAATTACGAACATGCAAGTATTTAAAATAAGGGAATAAACATTTTTATTAAAGAATCGATTTTCGGTATTATATATTTATAATTGTTTCCTCTGACGCTATACATATTATTTGTTAGTTCGTATTTTACAATCATCATACAAATAATAATGATTTAATCTTCGTTTACTTGTTTTTTTTTAATAATTAATATTTATAGCAATACCTATATTGATATAGTAATACTTTATATCAATACTTATCAATATCAATAATTATAGCAATACTATATTTATTATTATTATTATTATTATTATTATTATTTTAAAAAATCTTTATAAATGCACGAAAAATAAACGAACAAAAAAAAAAACAGATCAGATGCCAGATTGAATAAATATTCGTTTTTATTATTATTATTATTATTATTATTATTATTATTATTATTATTATTATTATTATTTTATGAAAAATGGTCCTGAAACGAAGGTTTGATTATTATTATTATTTTATATGCTTGCTGAGCAGCATTATTCAATTATTGTTTCGCGCGAGCGCTGTGTGTGTGTGTGTGTGTGTGTGTGTGTGTGTGTGTGTGTGTGTGTGTGTGTGTGTGTGTGTGTGTGTGTGGTGTGTGTGTGTGTGTGTGTGTGGTGTGTGTTACCTGTAGAGTAGTAAAGCTCGGAGAAGCCCAGGTTGGTTTTGGAGCAGTTGCATGGTTTGGTGGTGCAGTTGCAGTTCTCCGTATGGCGTTTTCTCAGCACCGTCCGGGCTTTTTCTCCACTTCACCACACATTTACATTTACAAACATTCAACAGAGCTTACAGAGAAAATAATAATAATAATAATAATAATAATAATAATAATAATAATAATAGTACATTAATAATGCCAATTCATACATTTTCTTTATTTTTAAATAAAACGATTTCCTTGTTTTCCTTGTATATAACCGCTCCTTTCTTTCCTTCTTTCTCTTTCTCTCTTTCTTTGTGTCTCTCTTTGTACAGTATCCCGTGCACTAACCATTTAAACGAGCCTGAATGATAGATTTTATATTTATATGATTCTCTCTCTCTCTCTCTCTCTCTCTCACACACACACACACACACACACATCGCGTTACATATGGACACCATGAAAGGAATAAAAAAAGAAAAAGCATCATTTAAAAAAATAAATACATAAAATGGAATGGTGTGTGTGTGTGTGTGTGTGTGTGTGTGTGTGTGTGTGTGTGTGTGTGTGTGTGTGTGTGTGTGTGTAATTCTACTTGAACTCACCACATAATTTAGATCCGATGCCTCCAGTGAATTTCTGGGCCGCCGCTTGGCACCAGGCTCTAGCTGTGACATTTCCACACACACACACACACACACACACACACACACACACACACACACACACACACACAAGAATTTTTAAAGGTCATTCAGGGTTTTAAACATTTGTGTGTTACAGGTGCATGAAGGCGTGTGTGTGTTGTGTGTGTGTGTGTGTGTGTGTGTGTGTGTGTGTGTGTGTGTGTGTGTGTGTGTGGGGGGGGGGAGTAAAAGATCGTCAACCCATAGAATGTAAACCCGTAAATAAACCAGAGGTGAATTTTATAACAATAACAAGCGCACAAAATCTTTATTATTATTATTATTATTATTATTATTATTATTATTATTATTATTATTATTTATCAATTACATACATTTAATCATTATTGTTATGTATTTCTTATATTGTATTACATTATACATTATTATAAATGCGCTTAACAGCGTCTGGTGTTACTGATGATGATGATGATGATGATGATGATGATGATGATGATGATGATGAAGGTGATGATGATGATGATGATGGTGATGATGATTTCCTCCTGACATTCACATCATCGTGATGACTTCTGCGTTGGAACATCACGAAGGACTCCGTGTCCTTACCCGGGCTTTGGCCGCCGCTGTCGCCGCCGTTTTTCTGCGCCCAGAGACCAAAATCCTTGTGACGCCATGGCGCAAAAAAAAAGAAAGAAAGAAAGAAAGAAAGAAAGAAAGAAAAAAATTACGAAAAACGCATTAAAATCAAATAAATCTCCAGCGTGTTTATGATCCCCCGAAAAGTCTCTACGACGCGCGGAGACGAGCAGCAGCCATCCAGACCGAGGAGTAGGAAAAGATCCAAATAACGGGTTGAAAAGAGAGAGAGAGAGAGAGAGAGAGAGAGAAGGAGGGAGAGAGAGGGGAGAGAGAGAGAGAGAGGGAAGAAAAACAAAATAAAATAAAATAAAATAAAAAATAAAAAAAATAAAACGGGTTTCGGTGCCGCCGGGTTTTCAGAGGATCCTCCGCTCTCTAGTGCGGTCTCTCCAATGTCCGGCTGAAGGGAGCCGTGCGCGCCCGGATGGATGGATAGATGGATGGACGCATGCTCGCTCTCTTTCTCTCTCTCTCTCTCTCTTTCTCTCTTTCTCACACTCTTCCTTTCTCTCCCCTCTGTCCCTCCCTCTCCCTCTCCCTTCTCTCCCTCTCTTTGTGTCCTTTTTTGGTGTCACGCTAAAAAAAAAAGAAGAAAGAAATATATTATTATCTCTGACGCAATTTCGAAATCCGTATTCAGAATTAAATCAGAATATCATCATCATCATCATCATCATCATCATCATCATCATCATCATCACCATCATCATCATCATCCATCATCATCATCACATCATCACCTGCACCAGTACGGGTCTCCACAGCGCGCCACAGCCGCCGCCGCCGGGCGAGTTCAGCGTTGGAGAGAGCGGCGCTGCTGCACACCGGTGTCACGGCACGCTGAAGCGTCCAGTGCAGTTTGGTCACGAACCAATCCCCCTTCCCCTTTCCCATTTATTTATTTATTTATTTAGTTATTTATTTAATTAATTATTTATTGTCGTTTTTCGAGACGGACCCCGAAAAAACACACCGTAGCAATCGAATTAATTTATTTTAGAACAGAAAAAGTCTCTCTCTCTCTCTCTCTCTCTCTCTCTCTCTCTCTCTCTCTCTTCTCTTCTATATTTCTCTCTCTTTCCCTCTCCATCTTTTTTGGCGCGTTAATCTTCTTAAACGGGAGCTCTTGCTTTGCTCTACATTTCTAAATCCGAGCTCAGGTCTCAATTTGGCACCATTGTCCCCCCCCCCCCTCTCTCTCTCTCTCTCTCTCTCTCTCTTCTCTCTCTCTCTCTCTCATTATTTTTCATCCCCCGAATTAAACGCTGTCGAATAAAAATCTATACATATAATATACATATTATACAAAACTTAGCATACATATTCACAATAAAAAAATCTAATCTATCTATCTATCTATCTATCTATCTATCTATCTATCTATCTATCTATCTATCTATCTATCTATCTATCTATCTATCTATCTATCTATCTATCTATCTATCTATCTATCTATCTATGTGTGTGTTAGAATGTCGTATTCTGTCGTAAGGTTTTATTTCTAAATTTACACATTTGATTTATCATTCTATTATTAATGTCTTAAATGTATTATTGTTATTATTATTATTATTATTATTATTATTATTATTATTATTATTCTTACAAAATCCCTAAAACCAGCATTGCCTGCGCGCTTGAGTGTGTGTGTGTGAGTGTGTGTGTGTGTTGTGTGTGTGTGTGGTTGTGTGTGTGTGTGTGTGTGTGTGTGTGTGTGCGTGCGTGCGTGTGTGTGTGCGCTTTCTTGCGTTTGTGTTTCTCTGAAAGTCGGGTGTAAATAAAGGTAAATAAAGGTTTCCACGTGATCCTTTTAAAAAAATCTATTATGGGATGATTTCCGTGTTTTGGGAAACGCAGTGCACGATTCCGAATGTTTGACTTTCGGGTTTATTATGAAAATTACGCGCGAATTCAGTAAAATAAAAGAAAGAAAAAATGTTTTCTGATGTTGTGTGAACACGTGAACGAGTATTTTACGTCACATTACATTGTAATGCATTTACTGGGCGACCAGTGGGAAAGTCAATGTGTGCGCGTGTCTGTGTGTGCGTGTGTGTGTGTGTGTGTGTGTGTGTGTGGGTGTAAATCGATTGGGATTTCTAACCACGAACACACTCAGATCACACTCGACCTTGAAAGCAAGATCAAGCCTGCGATGTGTTTTTTTCTTCTCTCCTCTGTTTACAGATGCAGTAAAACATGTAAATATACATTTTACAGATTTGATCAAATCACACACAACATGCACCAAATCTCCCCCAAAGACCACGTGACCCTCTCAGGCCTACCCATTACTCTCATGGTTGATGATTCTTGTGAGAGATCATCCATGTATTCACACAGATAAACGAGTATCATTAATCAGTGATAATAATAATAATAATAATAATAATAATAATAATAATAATAATAATAATAAACAAGAAAAACAAACCCAGTAAAATTCGTTTGTTCTGTTGTTTTTAGAGGAAGCATTTCCCAGGATCTCTTTTTCGCCCACACATGATCCTGATCTAAAAAAATGAAGATACGTGACATGACAGTGGATGGACAGCATGAAGATACCGGACTTGACATGAAGCATGAAGCATGAATTACCTGACATGACAGTGGATGGACAGCAAAGATACATGAAGATACTTGACAATGACAGTGGATGGACAGCATGAAGATACCTGACATGACAGTGGATGGACAGCCTAAAGATACCTAACATGACAGTGGATGGACAGAATGAAGATCCCTGACATGACAGCGGATAGACAGCATATAGAGAACTGACATGATAGTGGATGGACAGAATGAAGATACCGGACATGACAGTGGATGAAGACAGACATGACAGATGAACAGCATGAAGATACATGACAGACAGCGGATGACAGATGAAGATACTTGAGACATGACATGGATGACAGAGAAGATACTGACATGACAGTGGATGACAGATGAAGATACAGCATGACAGATAAGATACCTGACATGACAGTGAATAGACAGCATGAAACTGATGACAGCATGAAGATACATGACAGTGGATGGACATGAAGATACCTGACATGACAGTGGATGGACATGAAGATACATGACAGTGGATGGACAGCATGAAGATACCTGACATGACAGTGACAGTGGATGGACATGAAGATAGACAATGACAGTGATGGACAGAATGAAGATGAGATACACATGCAGTGGATGGACAGGATGACAGATACCTGACATGACAGTGGATAGACAGCATATAGAGAACTGACATGATAGTGAAGATGGACAGTGGATGGACAGAATGAAGATACCGACATGACATGACAGACAGTGGAGAGACAGATACATGAAGATGACAATGACAGTTGATGACAGAATGAAGATACTTGACAGACATGATAGATGAACAGCATGGATGGACACATGACATGAAGATACATGAAGTGATACAGATGAAGATACCTGACAGACATACATGACAGCGGATAGACAGCATGAAGATACTTGACAATGACAGTGGATGGACAGAAGATGATGACAGTGGATGGACTGACATGACAGTGGATGGACAGCATGAAGATACCTGACATGACAGTGGATATGACAGAATGGATGGACATGAAGATACCGGACATGACAGCATGAAGATACCTGACATGACAGTGGATGGACAGACATGAAGATACTTGACATGACAGTGGATGGACATGAAGATACCGGACATGACAATGGATGGACAACAGCATGAAGATACCTGACATGATAGTGGATGGACAGTTTGAAGATACATGAAGATACCTAACATGACAGTGGATGGACAGCATGAAGATACCTGACATGACAGTGGATGGACAGTGAAGATACCTGACAGCATGAAGATACCGGACATGACAGTGGATAGACAGACACATGACAGTGAAGATGGACATGAAGATCAGATACCAGACATGATGACATGAAGATACAGACAGTGGATGACAGCATGAAGATACCGGACTTGACATGACAGTGGATAGACATGAAGCATGAAGATCAGAATGAAGATACCGGACATGACATTACAGACAGTGGATGGACAGAAAGATACATGAAGTGGATGGACAGCATGAAGATACCGGACATGACATGATGGACAGTGGATGACAGACAGTGGATGGACACCATGACAGATGATGATGACAGATACCTGACATGACAGTGACAGACAGAATGGACAGTGACAGCACATGACAGCATGAAGATAAGATACTGAAGATACTTGACAATGACAGTGGACATGGACAGAAAGATGAAGATCCCTGACATGACAGTGGATAGACAGCATGAAGATACTTGAACAATGACAGTGATGGAGATACAGGATGAAGATACTTGACAATGACAGTGGATGGACAGATGAAGACAGCATGAAGATACCTGACATGACAGTGGATGACATGACAGCATGACAGATACCTGACAGATGGACATGACAGTGGAAGGACAGCATGAAGATGACACATGATAGTGGATGGACAGCATGAAGATACCGGACATGACAATGGATAAACAGCATGAAGATACCTGACATGATAGTGGATGGACAGTTTGAAGATACCTGACAATGACAGTGGATGGACAGCATGAAGATACTGACAGTGGATGACATGACAGTGGATGACATGACAGTGGATGACAGCATGAAGATACCGGAGACATGAAAGAATGAAGATACCTGACATGACATGACAGTGGATGGACAGCATGAAGATACCGACATGACACAGCATGAAGATACAGTGGATGGACAGCAGATGAAGATACCGACAATGACAGTGATGGACAGATGAAGATACCGCATGAAGCATGAAGATCCCTGACATGAAGATACAGTGGATGGACAGAAGATACAGCATGAAGATACCTGACATGGACATGACAGTGGATGGATGACAACTGATGACAGCATGAAGATACCGAACTGACATGATAGTGGATGGACAGCATGAAGATACCTGACATGACAGTGGATGGACAGACATGACAGATGAAGATACACTGACATGACAGTGGATGGACAGCATGAAGATACTGACATGACATGACAGTGGATGGACAGCATGAAGATACCTGACATGACAGTGGATACAACATGACATGACAGTGGATGGACAGCATGAAGATACATGAAGATACCCTGGACATGACAGTGGATACAGAAGATACATGACAGTGGACAGCATGAAGATACTGACAGATGACATGACAGTGGACAGACATGAAGATACAGCATGACAGCATGAAGATACCGGACTTGACATGAAGCATGAAGCATGAAGATCCCTGACATTACAGTGGATGGGCAGCATGAAGATACCTGAACATGACAGTGGATGGACAGACGACAGGATTTGAAGATACCTGACATTACAGTGGATGGACAACATGACGATCCCTGACATGACAGTGGATGGACAGCATGAAGATACCGGACATGACAGTGGATAGACAGCATGAAGATACTTGACATGACAGTGGACGGACAGCATGACAGCATGAAGATACCTGACATGACAGTGAAGACAGTAATGGACAGCATGAAGATAAGATACCCTGACATGACAGTGGATGGGCACATGAAGATACATGAAGATACAGCATAAAGATACATGACAGTGGATGGACAACATGAAGATACCTGACATGACAGTGGATGGACAGCATGAAGATACCTGACATGACAGTGGATGGACAGCATGAAGATGCCGGACATGACAGTGGATAGACAGCATGAAGATACTTGACATGACAGTGGATGGACAGCATGAAGATACCGGACGACAGTGGATAAGAAGATACCGGACATGACAGTGGATGGACAGCATGAAGATACCAGACATGAAGTGGATGGACAGCATGAAGATACCGGACATGACAATGGATAAACAGCATGAAGATACTTGACATGACAGTGGATGGACAGCATGAAGATACCTGACATGACAGTGGATGGACAGCATGAAGATACCTGTCCTGACAGTGGATGGACAGCATGAAGATACCTGACATGTCAATGGACGGACAGAATGAAGATACCGGACATGACAGTGGATAGACAGCATGAAGATACCGGATGGACAGAATGAAGATACCTGACATGACAGTGGATGGATAGCATGACGATGCCTGACATGACAGTGGATGGACAGAACAAAGATACTTGACAATGACAGTGGATGGACAGAATGAAGATACCTGAGATCATCGTTGCTCTACATGCTTCTGTGAAGCTGCTTTGGGACGTGGGTAGAAGAGCTGCACTGTTTTGAAAGAGTTAAGGGCCTTGCTGAAGGGCCCAGTGTGTCAGTGGTGGGATCTGAACTCACGATGAGAAGTCTGTATTAGAATAAAGACTGATGAAGACCAGAAGCACTTTTCCACTATTAACTGTGAATGGGAAACTGGTGTGAAGAATGTCATGTGCGTCAGAGAAGAGCAATGTCTTATGGCAAATGTAGTTCACTGTGGTAATACAAACAATATAAGGATGACACACACACACACACACACACAAAACAGTCGTTTTGCATTTTTATTACCCAGTAATGCAAAATATATATATCTATATATGTATTTTTCACATGTTTTATTTAAATTACAAATTAAAAATATATTTTTTCCCTCATAAATATCAGAATATCAGCAAATTCCAGCACGATATATTTTATTCAAGGGCAAATAAGAGTCAGTGAACATCAGGAAAACCCAGAGATCAAAAGGCATTTCATAACAAACAAGCTTTTTTTAACCAATCAAAAATGAGATTTGACACACAGATGTTGGCTCCGAAGATCGATTAAAGATCACACAGACAATCCTGACGCAAAAACTACAGTCACAGTGTTTCACCTCCCTCGTCCTTTCCCTGTTTCCCAATGCGGAAATTTAGAAATAAGGGAAGTTTATTCATTCATTCATTCATTCATTCATTCATTCATTCATCTTCTAGCGCTTTATCCGATCTTCCCTCGGGTCACGGGGAGTCTGTGTCTATCTCAGGCGTCTATGGGCATTAAGGCAGGATACACCCTGGATGGAATGCCAACCCATCGCAGGACACACTCACACACACACACACACACACACACACACACACACACACACACACACACACACATTCATACACTAGGGACAATTTTCCAAGGTGCCAATCAACCTACCGTGCCCCCCCCCATGCATGTTTTTGGACTAGGGGAGGAGAAAACCCCGGAGAAAAAACCCCTGAGGCACGGGGAGAACATGCACAAACTCCACACACACATGGCCGAGACGGGAATCGAACCCGGACCCTGGCGGTGTGAGGCGAACCTGCTAACCACTACGCCACCGTGCGCCCCTTTCGGAAGTTGATGTTGAGTGATATTTTTGTAAATGTAAATGTAAATGTGATATTTTTGTGATATTTTTGTAAATGTAAATGTAAATGTGATATTTTTGGTCTCTTTTGTTCCTTCATCTAAGAAAAATTGTATATTTAATTAATAAGATGCGATATATAAAATGCTTAAATGGGACATTGATTGTGACTACATGTAGCCTAATCTACAGCTGGTTGTAAGGTCGCTAACAATACTATTCCAAAAAGAGAATATTGAGGTGGTTATTCATCTGCTCGCCACAAGGGGCAGCGTCACACGTTCCACAACAATGCTGATGCTCCTGATTCATAATCGGCCTAATTTCCAGCGAAAAAAATCCCTAAAAAGAGTGTCAAATTCAAGGCTTGAGGGCCAAATGTGGCCCTTAATATCATTAAATGTCACCCACAAGAGATTAAAAGGTCTTAAAATAAGGCGATGCTGTGTGACGGCGTCCCGCCACTAGAGGGCAGCGTATCCCACATCGGCGTTGATTTTTCCTACTAATTTCTATCCCAAAATGTCCAGGAAGAGAAAAATGGATGCAGATGGACGGCACTTCCAAGAGAAAAAGTGTGTTTTGTGTTATGAGGTGGCGTCGCTCATCAAACACTACTGTATATACTGTCTTATAGTTACATATCCGGTCCATATGCTGATGCGGCCCACGGTGACGAGGTTTTTCCGGGTAGCAAAAAAAGGCTAAAAAAAAAAAGAGATACATTCACCGTTATAAGTATTGGCACCCGAGCTGTGCAGGAATATTCCAGGGAAAAAACAAAGAAGCGAGGGAAAAGTAAAGTGCACACGTACAGTGCAGGACGTCTCGAGAGTCCGGCAGGAAAGAACCCCAACAATGTATAAATCTCTCTGTTTAGTCATCTATATCATCACCCGTCAGCCTGAGATGTCTAAAAGTAGTCTCTGTAATGTAGTAATAAATAAATATATATATATATATATAATATATATGAAAAATGTTTAAAAAAAGGTATATAAATCATATGAAGCCAGAAAAGTGACGGCTTGACAATTTGTACAAACAGCTGTCCCATATATATATTTACAAAATCAGCCCATAAACATGGAGTACTAGATCTGTGGGATGAGTCTTCCTCTCTGAGACGTCTTCCTCAGCAGCTTCCTGTAGTCGTACGGATTGTCCTCGTCTTCCATAGAGAGCATCTTGTTAAGCGCGTCCCTGCGGAGACGAGGAGACATCTGCATTACAGCTGTTTCTGTTTAAACGACTGTATCGTCTTACTTTACTCCATCTTCATGAATAAAGTTTTAATGCAGACTGATGTGAGTTCAGAGCATAAACAATGAAAAACATATGTTAAATTGGATTAGATTAACTAGATTAAATTAGATAAGAGTAGATTAGATTCAATTGGATTAGAGTAGATTAGATTCAATTGGATTAAATGGGTAGAATAGATTCAATTGGTTTACATTAGACTAGATTTGATTAAATTAGAATCGATGAGTAGAACAGATTAAATTGGATTAGATTAGATTAGATTAAAGTAGATTTGATTAAATTGGATTCAATTAACTAGATTAAATTAGCTAAAATAACAGTAGATTAGTTTCGATTGGATTAGAGTAGATTAAATTAAATTAGATTAGATGGGTAGAATAGATGAAACTGGATTATATTAGAGTAGATTTGATTAATTTAGATTAGATGAGTAGAATATATGAAACTGGATTAGATTACATTAGATTTGATTAAATTAGATTAGATTTGATTAAATTGGATTATATTACAGTAGATTAGATTAAATTAGAGATGAGTAGAATAAATTAAACTGGATTATATTAGAGTAGATTAGATTAAACTAGATTAAACTAGATGTAGCTAGACTCAATTAGATTCGATAAGAGTATATTGGATTAAATTGGATTATATTCATTAGATTTAATTTAGATTAGATGAGTAGAATAGATTAAATTGGATTAGAGTAGAGTAGATTGGATTAGATTAACTAGATTAAATTAGATTAGATAAAAGTAGATTAGATTAAATGGGATTATATTAGAGTAGATTTGATTAAATTAGATTAGATGAGTAGACTAGTTTAAACTGGATTATATTAGAGTAAATTAGATTAAATTAAATTGGATTAGATTAACTAAATTAGATTTGATAAGAGTAGATTGGATTAAATTCATTAGATTCAATTAGATTAGATGGGTAGAACAGATTAAATCGGATTAGAGTAGAGTAGATTGGATTAGATTAACTTGATTAAATTAGATTAGATGAGTAGAATACATTTAATTGGATCGGAGTAGAGTAATTCGATTAAATTAGATTAGATAAGAGTAGGTTAGAATCAATTGGATTAGATTAGAGTAATTCTATTAAATTAGATTAGATAAGAGTAGATTAGATTAAATTGGATTAATCTATTCATATGGTGGTTGTGTGTGTGTGTGTGTGTGTGTGTGTGTGTGTGTGTGTGTGTGTTAACATCCTAATCACCACTCAGCTCCACAGCCTCTCTCTAAACTTTCCTAACAAAGACATGAACATAACTCCTGGACTGATTCCTTGTCCTACACTCACTTGTCCTGGATTGGAGATTTGGGCGAATCAGACGTGGACATCTCGGCGTCCGGTGTCTCTGTGTCTCCGGATGTTTCACTCGAGGATTTATTGGTGTTCAGACTCTGGTAATACTGATCATCAGCGTCCAACAACTTCTTAGTGCTGGAGATCAGTGAGAAAGAAACACACTCGAGTCAGTGTGAGTAAGCGCCGTGTGTCACATGACCAAGCCAAGACCAATCCAATCTGGGATATCTGCAGTCTGTATCTTTCAACACAAATGTGTGTGTGTGTGTGTGTGTGTGTGTGTGTGTGTGTGTGTGTAAAAGCTTACTCTTGTAATAATTCAGCAAGCCTAACAAAAACAATATTTAATATAATATATTTCAAAAATATGGTTAGTAATCATTCATTCATTCATCTTCTACCGCTTTATCCGATCTTCCCTCGGGTCACGGGGAGCCTGTGCCTATCTCAGGCGCGTCTATGGGCATTAAGGCAGGATACAACACCCTGGATGGAATGCCAACCCATCGCAGGACACACACACACACACACACACACATTCATACACTAGGGACAATTTTCCAAGGTGCCAATCAACCTACCGTGCATGTTTTTGGACCGGGGGAGGAAAAACCGGAGAACCCGGAGAAAAAAACCCCCTGAGGCACAGGAAGAACATGCACAAACTCCACACACACATGACCGAGACGGGAATCGAACCCGGATCCTGGCGGTGTGAGGCGAACGTGCTAACCACTACGCCACCGTGCCCCTCAGTTAGTAATCATTTTAGTATATTATTATTTATTATTATTATTATTATTATTATTGTTGTTATTATTATTAGAATAAACACTTCCTGTTGTGTCCTGCTGTGTGTTTTTTGAGCATCACCTCTGCTTCCTGGATTTCTTCTTGTCATCCTGAATAGAGCGCTGTGGAAGTAAAACACATGACGCGTGAGAAAGAGAAAGCTCCCTGTGAGCCAAACATGCGAGATCTCACTACACACTACACGGTGAACACGGAGATGAACTCACGTGGATGAGGTTGTAGTACGTCGAGTCCTCCGGCGTGTTTAGAGTCTTGGGTTTGGTGTTTCGGCGAGACACTCGCGTCTGCTGCGGTCCGGCTGGAGGAGATGCAGGAGAGACGAAGACGAGACGTTATTGTTATGATTCGGGTTCATAATGCTGCTTAATGATCATAACATCATATTCAAATGTCCAGGACACAGTGTCTTAGATCACATGAGATTAGATCCAATTAAATGAGATTAGATTATAGTAAATTAAATATTAAATCACTTTATTTAAATTAATCATATCTACTCTAGTCCAATTTAACAGATCCTACTTTTATCTAATCTAATGCAGTTAAATTATATATTATATTGCATTAGATTAGAGTAGAGTAAACTGAATTAAATTAGAGTAGATTCGATGTAGATTATATTAAACTGGATTATATTATAAATTAGATTAGATAAGAATTAGATTACATTAGATTAAACAAGAGTAGATTAGATTCAATTGGATTAGATGTGAGTAGTTTAAACTGCATTAGATCGGAGTATTATAATATATATAAGTATTAAGTTAGATAAGAGTAGACTATATTAATTTGGACTAGAGTAGATAAAATTCAATTGGATTAGATTAGATAAGAGTATATTAGATTCAATTGGATCAGAGTAGATTAGATTAAACTGCATTAAATTTGAGTAGATTAGATAACATTAGATGAGATAAGAGGAGTTTAGAATAAATTGGATTATATTAGACTAGATTAGATTAAACTGCATTAGATTAGACTAGATTAGATGTAGATTGTATTAGATTGGATTAAATTAGAGTAGATTAGATTCAACTGCATTAGGTTAGATAAGAGTGGAATACATTAAACGGGACTAGAGTAGCTAAGATTAAATTGGATTATATTGGAGTGGATTACATTAAACTGCATTAGATTAGATTAGATTGGATTAAATTTAATTAAACTGTATCAGATAACATTAGATTAGACAAGATTATATTAGATTTAACTGGATTAGACAAGAGTGGATTAAACTGCATTAGATTAGATAAAAGTAGGATCTATTAAATTGGACTAGAGTAGATATGATTAATTTGGATTAGATTAGATTAAACTGCATTAGATTAGATTAGTTTGTGGACACATGATAAGAATAGTATTGCTACATCCCTTTCCACATTAACTCCCAATTTCATTCCTTTCCAATGGATTTTTGTTCATTGTTGCTCCCTCTGGAATTTCACTTTAACGGTCACTTTAGCCTTGCCCGTGTTCCCAGCATTGGCAGTTTGTTTGTGGTGGGATTTGAACTCACAACCTTCTGATCAGACATGGCATTTTTTCAGATAATTTTATCCAGAGCGACTTACATTTATCCCACTTATACACATGAGAATAAATGCCTTGCTTATGGAGCCACCATTCGCATCTTAGTGGTGATGGGATCTGAACTCACAACCTTCTTATCAGAAGTCAAACATGGCATTTTGGCCCGAGTGATTTATATTAATCTCAGTTATGTATTCTTTCTGTGCAGCCCTGTACCAAATGTGGGGACCACTGGTCTAAAAGATTTATTCAATTATTAAACCTATCAGGATAAGGGCCTTCCTCAGGGGCCCATGCAGCTTGGTGTGTTTAGGATTTGAACTTATGACCTTCAGATCCAATGTCTTAAGTAATAATCTACCACTGCCACAAGCAGGTTCCTCTGGCTTCCTTGTAGTTAAGGCTTGAATCCTCAGAATTGACAAGCTGCCACAGTTGGGCCCTTGAGCAAGGCCCTTAACTCTTAGCTCATTTGACAATTATGCTATTTGGAAGATGCCCGAATCAAGCAAATACAGTAAAATACAAGTAAACAGCTGAACAACTGAGGGTCAAGGACCTTGCCCGTGTTCCCAGTGTTGGCAGTTTGGTTATGGTGGGATTTGAACTCACAACCTTTTGCTCAGAAGTCAAACATGACATTCTGTCAGACACTTTTATCCAGAGCGACTTACATTTACCTCATTTATACACATAATAAGTTGAGGGTTAAATGGGCCCAGCATTCGCATCTTAGTGGTCATGGGATCTGAACCAACAACCTTCTTACCAGAAGTCAAACATGCCATTGTGGCCAGAGCGACTTATATTAATCTCAGTAATGTATTCATTATGTGCGGCCCCATACCAATAGTGGGGACCACTGGTCTAGACCCTCTAACACGTCAACGTTGAGGACAAAATGTTCACTTGGTGCCTGATCAAATCCCACCCAAGAACAAGTGTCATGATGAAGAGATAATCAGTGTTATTCACATCACCACTCCTACTGTCATAATGTTATGTCTGATCAGAGTGTACGAATCTTACGGTGAGTTCTCCACACACATTTCCTCCATATAGTGTCCGTAAGTGTATATTAACATCTCTTGTATTCGTTATCGCAGCGACATTACATTTTACATTACATTGCATTACATTGGTGTGTTTTAAGTGCTGGCACGGAGCCGGGGTCTCAGCAGGAGGATGGCGTTTGTTCTCTGCCCACTAAAAGGTCACGGCTAATTCACCATCACTCAGAGGAACGAAAGCAATTGAAAGTGTTCATATTAACGCCAGGCGTAATTGCGTCAGGTGTTTGTCAGGAAATATGATTAGCATTTAACGACCTTTGGCAAGTGAACGATATTCGAAAGGCCACCAGGATTCCTGACGTCTCCGGACGCGTGAGAATAATTTTATTTTAGTTTATTTGATTAACTTTTGGGGGCACGGTGTCTTAGTGGTTAGCACGTTCGCCTCACACCTCCAGCATCCGGGTTCGATCCCCGTCTCGGCCATGTGTGTGTGGAGTTTGTGCATGTTTCTCCTTCCCAGTGCCTCAGGGGGTTTTTTTCCGGGTTCTCCGGTTTCCCGGTTTCCTCCCGGTCCAAAAACATGCACGGTAGGTTGATTGGCACCTTGGAAAATTGTCCCTAGTGTATGAATGTGAATGTGTGAATGTGTGTGTGTGTGTCCGTGCGATGGGTTGGCATTCCATCCAGGGTGTATCCTGCCTTAATACCCATAGACACCTGAGATAGGCACAGGCTCCCCGTGACCCGAGAAGATCGGATAAAGCGCTAGAAGATGAACGAATGAATGAATGAATGAATGATTAACTTTTCGTTGTTTTTATTGTACAGACGATCTTGTATCTGATGGATTATAGTGTAACAGAACGTACAGGATATTGCACATTAACCAAATTTCATGTCTTATATTAAATCCTGCTTTTTTTTTCCCCCTCCTCTCACATCTTGATTTTTATCTGTTTGTTGTGATACAGACAAAGTGGGAGGAGTTAAAAAGGACTTTCATTGCCTGATAAAAGAAAAATCACCAAAAAAGACCTGCTGTGCATGTGAGCATTACAGGGGGGCGCTATTGTAAAGGCAAAAACAAAAGCAGTCAGGTGTCCCAATACTTTTGCTCATTAGCCATGATGCGCATATTTAGTTACGCATATCTCATTCTCAATAAAATGTTTCTATTAACACATATTATAACGGATTCATTCCGTTATAAAACCTATGGGGATAAGGGCCTTCCTCAGGGGCCCATGCAGCTTGGTGTGGATAGGATTTGAACTTATGACCTTCAGATCCAATGTTCTAAGTAATAATCTACTGCTGCCACAAGGAGGTGCATCTGGGGTGCCTTATGGTTAAGCCTCAGAATGGCCAAGCTGCCATGGTTGGGCCCTTGAGCAAGGCCCTTACTTTGATACTGTGTCCCCTGGAGCACAGAGGGTTAAGGGCCTTGCTCAAGGACCCAAAGACTTGGTAATACCGGGGGTCAAATCCCGGACCTTCTGATCAGTAGCCCAGCGCCTTATACCACTTCTCTCATGTCCCAGGAATCTGGGGTCAAAGCGCTAAAGTGCCCCTGAAGCAAACAGTGTTAAGGGCCTTGCTCAAGGGCTCAACAGATGCAGCTTAGTGGTGTTGGGACTCGAACCGCCAAATCTAACGCGCTAACCATTGGACCACTACTTCCCTGTGACACACGCCCTTATCCAGAGACATTTATCTTTTTTATTACACCCTGAGCATCTATGGGGATAAGGGCCTTCCTCAGGGGCCCATGCAGATTGGTGTGTTTGGACTTGAACTTATGACCTTCAGATCCAATGTCTTAAACAGGTGCCACAAGCAGGTGCCTTTGGCTTCCTTATAGGTAAGGCTTGAAGAGTCAGAATGGCTAAGCTCAAACGGTTGGGCCCTTGAGCAAGGCCCTTAATGTTTAGCTCATTTGACAATTATGCTATTTGGCAGATGCCCTTGATGCAACTTACAACCTTCTGATCAACCAACTGAACAACTGAGGGTTAAGGACCTTGCCCGTGTTCCCAGAGTTGGCAGTTTGGTTACGGTGGGATTTGAGCTCACAAACCTTCTGATCAGAAGTCAAACATGACATTTTGTCAGACACTTTTATCCAGAGTGACTTACATTTACCTCATTTATACACATAATAAGTTGAGGGTTAAATGGGCCCCGCATTGGCAGCTTAATGTTCATGGGATCTGAACTCACAACCTTCTTATCAGAAGTCAAACATGGCATTGTGGCCAGAGTGAATTATAGTAATCTCAGTTATAGACCAGACCAGTCGTGGATTACATGTCCTGCTTAAGGACCTTACACTTACAGCTTGGTGTTGGTGGGATTTGAACCCGTGACATTCTGATTAGCTCATCTTATTTGCTGAGCTATCGCTTCTTTATTCACTCAGCTATCGCTTCTTAGACATTTGCCAGGACAAGTTTATCCTGGCAAGTTTCCTAATGGATCCAGATCCTTTCCGAAACATTTACATTTATGGCATTTGGCAGACGACCTTATCCAGAGCGACTTACAACTGAGCAATTGAGGGTTAAGGGCCTTGCTCAAGGGCCCACTAGTGGCAGCTTGGTGGTGGTGGGGTTTGAACCCGTGATCTTCCGGTCCAGAGTCCAACACCTTAACCACTGGGCTACACACCTCCCTAAAACCTTGTGTGTGAGACGGGAATACATTATAGACTCAATTACACACACACACACACACACACACACACACACACACACACACACACACACACACACACAAAGGGGCGTTCCCCTTCACGTTCCCCTGTGATATGAGTAAAGGGAAGTTCGGCTTTTACCTGAGAGCTGTTCATGTTCATCGTTCCCCGAAGGTCCGTTCACAGCCTGTCCTCTTGTAAACATGCCGTTGTTGGTCGGGTTGATCTGATGAGCCATGATGATCTGATTCAGCTTCTGTTGCAGCATCAGGAAGTCCTGAGAGACGCTGTTTATCTGGACAGGAAGACAAAGAAGAAAATGTCACGGCTTGCCAGAGGATAACAGGGCCAATGATGGTGTCAAAACCGTGTACAGCAGGCGTCCCCAAACTTTATTCTCAGAGGGACACTTCATTTTTCCTTTCTTTAATTGGGGGTTTATAAAAGGGGGGGGTGGGTTATAAATCTCAGGCGTCTATGGGCATTAAGGCAGGATACACCCTGGATGGAATGCCAACCCATCACAGTGACACACACACACACACACACACACGCCACATTCATACACTAGGGACAATTTTCCAAGGTGCCAATCAACCTACCGTGCATGTTTTTGGACCGGGGGAGGAAACCGGAGAACCCGGAGAAAAAACCCCCTGAGACACGGGGAGAACATGCACAAACTCCACACACACATGGCCGAGGTGTGAGGCGAACGTGCTAACCACTAAGGCACCGTGATCTCATCGGAGTTTTCATCAGTGTCGTGCATGAAAAGGTGGGCGTCGACATCAGGAGAAGGCTTCGTGAAGCGTGAGACTGTGGGCGTGTCCCGGCGTGAGTATGAGGTAGAGACCCGCGAGACGAGATGCATATGAGTGCGGCGCGGGACAAGATTTGATGGTTGGTAGCGGGTGCAGAGGGGCGGGGATATAGTATAATGTATAGATATATAGTATAATTATATAGTATAATTATGACCACACGCATAATGGTGCGTGTGGTCATAATGGTCATAAAAAATATAGAAATACATTTCTATATAAAAAATAATAAAAACAAATAAACTGTTAAAAAAGCAATAATATCAACTAAAATAAAAATAAACGATATACAAGGAAGGGGGCACGGTGGTTTAGTGGTTAGCACGTTCGCCTCACACCGCCAGGGTCCGGGTTCGATTCCCGTCTCGGCCATGTGTGTGTGGAGTTTGTGCATGTTCTCCCCGTGCCTCAGGGGGTTTTTCTCCGTTTTTTCTCCTGGGTTCTCCGGTTTCCTCCCCGGTCCAAAAACATGCACGGTAGGTTGATTGGCACACTTGGAAAATTGTCCCTAGTGTATGAATGTGTGTGTGAGTGTGTGTGTGTGTGTGTGTGTCCTGTGATGGGTTGGCATTCCATCCAGGGTGTATCCTGCCTTAATGCCCATAGACGCCTGAGATAGACACAGACTCCCCGTGACCCGAGGGAAGATCGGATAAAGCGCTAGAAGATGAATGAATGAATGAATTAATGATATACAGGCACAAGCTCAGGAGAGACTATGCATGGATGTGGGCGGGACAAAACGTAAATATTGCGGACGTCGGCGGGACAAAATAACATATATTTTTGAGGGAGCGGGACGGAAAAATCCAGAATAAAAAAAATAGCAAAAAATTCTCGTATGAGGGACGGAAAGAGGCGGGGCACATATGGAATAGGGAGGCGGGACTTCTGCATCACTGTCGTGATTGGTCTGTCATTCCGACAGGCGTGGTGTATCATCCATCTCGACCACTGAAATCTTTAAGCATATATTAAAATGACATTTTCAAAATATGTCTGTGGCATTATTAAAAGGGGCGCATTAGTAGTAGTAGTAGTAGTTTGGGGACCCCTGGTGTACCTGCATTGGCTCATTTAATGGACCCTGGGATCGTTCCTGACGTGGAGAACATTCCCGTTTTTTACTCACATGCTGGGAGAAGCTTTCGAAGTTCTCCATCTGTGCTTGCTCTTCCTCCGTTTGCTTCTCCTCTGCCTTTTCTTCCTCTCCGTTCTGCCCTTCGGATGCATCTTGAGTGGGTTCTTTCTCCGTCTCAGGCTCTCCTGGCGCGTTCTCCTCTGGTTCCTCTCGCTCTGCCTCCGCTGGCTTTTCTTCTCCGAGCGGATTGTCTTCGGTTTGGGAATCTGCGTCTTTCGTCCCCTTGGCTGGGATCTGCCCGTCCTCTTTCAGCCTCTTGCGTTCTTTGTATCCTCTATAGTTGCTCTGGATCACCGTAGCCGCTTTGACCTCCTGCTCGGGGTTTACTCCCTCGTTCGCTCCCGGATCTTCTCCGGATTCCGGCGAAGCACCTTCAGGAGTGGCGTGTTGTTCTTTTGCGGTGTCCTCCTCGGCAGGCTTGTCCTCCTCGGCAGGCTTGTCCTCCTCGGCAGGCTTGTCCTCCTTGGCAGGCTTGTCCTCCTCGGCAGGCTTGTCCTCCTCGGCCGGAGCGTCTTCTTTTGCCTCTTCGTTGGATGAAGCGGCTTTCTTCTTCTCCTCCACTAACTCCTTGTACTTCATCCTGGCCAGGTATCCTCGGCACACTAGACGCAAACAACACCGAGGACTTTCGTGAAGACGATACATTTGCGAGCGAAGTTTTCTCGCTGGGAAAAAAATCGTCCTTACCTGCTTGCAATCCAGTAACGACAGTGTCCTGACTGTCTTTGCTTTTATCGTCGGCGATTTGTTTTCTCGCCAGGTGTCCTCTGTATGCTGAAGAGGACACCACCACATGCTAAATACACACTCCAGGCTCACCGGCCGACGTCAACATTAATTACACAATCGACACAACACAACCCTGACCGGTGCCTGGGAATTTACATTACATATACAATTTACTCATTAATCACTACATGTGCCATCCAATCATAGCACAATAAAACAAAAATAGTAGTAAATACGAGGGCGATCAAGTCAAAGAGCAAATATCTGTATATATAAATATCATGTATAAATATAATACTGTTATGTTTATACATGATGACGATCAGGGTCTGAATCCTATGACAGTCTGCTGCACTTTGCTGCTCTATGAGGAATTCTTTTAAGGGAATAAATAGGAGGACATTCAAGTGGTTTATTCCTTTTATTCCAACCCAGTTCATTTTTTCCAACCCAAATGATTGTTACTGGTAAACACACAGAATAAACTCTTTCACAAATCTACCAAATTCCACACTGATATTCAGTCGTGATCATCTTTAATACAACACTCAATATGAAATATAATTCACTATTATATCACTATCACTAATTCACTATTATATCACTATCACTAATTCACTATTATATCACTATCACTAATTCACTATTATATCACTATCACTAATTCACTATTATACCACTATCACTAATCCACTATTATATCACTATCACTAATTCACTATTATATCACTATCACTAATTCACCATTATATCACTATCACTAATTCACTATTATATCACTATCACTAATTCACTATTATATCACTATCACTAACTTCACTATTATATCACTATCACTAATTCACCTATTATATCACTATCACTAATTCACTATTATATCACTATCACTAATTCCACTATTATATCACTATCACTAATTCACTATTATATCACTATCACTAATTCACTATTATATCACTATCACTAATTCACTATTATATCACTATCACTAATTCACTATATATCACTATCACTAATTCACTATTATATCACTATCACTAATTCACTATTATATCACTATCACTAATTCACTATTATATCTATACCACTAATTCACTATTATATCACTATCACTAATTCACTATTATATCACTATCACTAATTCACTATTATATCTATAATACTAATTCACTATTATATCTATAATACTAATTCACTATTATATCACTATCACTAATTCACTATTATATCACTATCACTTTCACCATTATATCACTTTCACCATTATATCACTATCACTAATTCACTATTATATCACTATCACTAATTCACTATTATATCATACCACTATCACTAATTCACTATCACTAATTCACTATTATACACTAATTCACTATTATATCACTATCACTAACTCACTATTATATCACTATCACTAATTCACCTATTATATCACTATCACTAATTCACTATTATATCACTATCACTAATTCACTATTATATCACTATCACTAATTCACTATTATATCACTATCACTAATTCACTATTATATCTATACCACTAATTCACTATTATATCACTATCACTAATTCACTATTATATCACTATCACTAATTCACTATTATATCACTATCACTAATTCACTATTATATCTATACCACTAATTCACTATTATATCACTATCACTAATTCACTATTATATCACTATTATATCACTAATTCAATATTATATCACTATCACTAATTCACTATTATATCTATAATACTAATTCACTATTATATCACTATCACTAATTCACTATTATATCACTATCACTAATTCACTATTATATCACTTTCACCATTATATCACTATCACTAATTCACCATTATATCACTATCACTAATTCACTATTATATCACTATCACTAATTCACTATTATATCACTATCACTAATCCACTATTATATCACTATCACTAATTCACCTATTATATCACTATCACTAATTCAATATTATATCACTATCACTAATTCACTATTATATCACTATCACTAATTCCCTACTATTATATCACTATCACTAATTCACTATTATATCACTATCACTAATTCACTATTATATCACTATCACTAATTCACTATTATATACCACTGTTCATAGTGGACAGTAACAAGTGTGGCTTTAATTTAATCTTTCATTATACAGAACAAATACTGATTCACTTTAATGATATTTCTTTCTTACTATTTACATCTTTCTTTCTTTCTTTCTTTCTTATTTTGACTTAATTCATTCCTTCTTTCTTTCCTACTTTCTTTCTTTCTTTCTTTCTTTCTTAGTCCTTTCTTTTATTTTTATTGATAATTAGACTTTTTCATTCTACTTCCTTTCTTCCTTTCTTTCTTTCTTGGGTCTTCTTTCTTCTTTCTTTCTTTTTCTTGACGACTTAGTAATTTCTTTCTTAATATACATATTTTCAATGTTTGTCTTCTTCTTTCTTATTTTGACTTAATTCTTTCTTTCTTTCCTACTTTCTTTTTTTTCTTCTTCTTCTTCTTCTTAGTCTTTTATATTTATTTATGACTTCATTGGACTCTTTATTTTCTTATTTATTTCTTCTTATTTTGACGAATCTTAGTTCTCTTTATTTATTTATTTTATTTCTTTCATTGACATACTTTTTGTATTCCTTGCTTTCATTCTGTTATTCTGTTCTTCTTCTTTCTTGGTCGCTTATTTCTTCATTACTTCCTTTCGTCTCATTTCTTTCTTTCTTTCTTTCTTTTCTTTTCTTCTGTCTTTTATTTATTCTTGTGTTTCTTTATTTTGCTTGTCTGTGTCTTCTTTATTCTTTCTTATTTATTTCTTTCATTTCTGTATTAGTTTATTCTTCCTTATTTCTTTCTTTCTTTCTTTCTTTCTTGTCTTCTTTCTTTCTTTCTTTCTTCTTCTTCTTTCTTTCTTTCTTTATTCTTTCTCTTCTTTCTTTCTTTCTTCTTTCTTTATTTCTTTTCTTTCTTTTTCTCTTTCTTTCTTTCTTCTGATTTCTTTCTTTCTTTTCTGGTCTTTTTTTCTTTATTCCTGGTTTATTTTCTTTTATCTTATTCATTGATTCATTTGACATGTTGTTGTGGTTGTAGAACAAAGCGTATTCTTCCGCTGTCCGCCCGAAACTAGTTCTCTCTTTTTTTAATTAATATTTACTTTAATTCATGTAATAAAGAATTGTCTTCTCTTTTTTTAAATACTTTTTATGTCATTAACTGTTAATTTTATTATAGCAATGTACGTTCAGTACTTTACAGCATATTTTATATTACATTTTTTATGTTCTGACCTACACTGAAAATCGGGTTACGACGCGTCTTAAGGACGGATCATAACACGAGGACCCACTGTTTATATATATATATATATATATATATATATATTATATATATATATATATATATCTATACAGTGTAGATATATACAGTGTAGATATATAGATTTTAGCATATAACTACACTCTTTATAGGTTCTTCTTTACATTTTGTCAGGAAACTACAATTTATATCATTTGCATGAATTATAAACGGATTCTTTCTTTAGTAAGTTATAACTGTGATGTATCAGGAACAGTCTTTCCGAGCCTATTAGACATAATATTTCCCTCACCTGACTGCAGCACCACAGCACTCTGATTTCTCTTCCCCAATGTATGCTTGTAGTTTCGCACTGCAAGCCAACATCGTACATACGCCTGCAGCAGCACGATCAAGTCCATGTTCTTCCTCACCATCAGGTTCAAGTGCTCCACGTGATAATACTTCAGAAAGACCTGGAAAGAATGTAAATAAAACATACACACACACACACACACAGAGGCAGTAATCTCACGTCATGCTTGCTGCTTTATCCGCAGATCAGAGTGGATTTGCCTCTATTACAGCTTTACCTTGGTTTTGCCCAGAGCCCAGTTCTCCAGCTTGGCTTTCTCCAGGATCGCTGCACACGTCTCAGGACTGACGGCCGGTTCCTCGTTCACACGGAACGCCAGCATGTAGTATCTACAAACACAACGTGTCTTACTATCAATCAGGTATACTCAGTGTTTATTTACATATACTGTCTCTTACCATGGGAAATAATATACTTTAATACTTAATACTAATCATCAGTTATTTCATTTATTTATTTATTTATTTATCTTTTCTGCCTGTTGCTTGTTTCTGTTTATTTAGTTATTTGACTTTTTTATTTCTCTCTTTTTATTTATTTATTTGGCTTAATCCCCCCCCCCCCCGTTTCTTTTTAGTTATTTATTTATTTGACTTCTTTCTTTTCTTTTCTTTTCTCTCTTTGTTTCTTTCATTCTTACTTTCTGTTTAGTATTTATTGCTTATTACCTCATAGAACCGTCCTGCCTTTCTCTTTCTTTTGATCTATTTATTTGAAGTTTTTCTATCTATCTTTCTTTCTTTCTTTCTTGTAATTTATTTATTTGAATTCTTTCTTTCTTTCTTTCTTTCTCTCTTTTTATTATTTTTATTTTTTCTCTCTTGGTTTGTTCATTTATTTGTTTCTTTCAATTTGTTTATTTGTTTGACTGTTTTGATTTATTTGTTTATTCATTCTTTTTCTCCTTGTTTCTTTGTTTCTATCTATTTATTTATTTATTTGACCTCTTTCTTTCTTTCTTTCTTTCTTTCTTATTTCTCTCTCTCTCTCTCAGCTCTACTTTTTTTCAGTGGTTCTTATATTCTACAATTTCCGCTCCCTCCTTGTTTCTTCTCTTTCTGTCCTTCCATGATATATGGTATGTCACACACACATACACACACACACACACACACACAACACACACACCCACCACACACCCACACACACACACACACACACACACACACACCACACACACACACACAACACACACACACACACACACACACAGACACGCCACACACTGTAGTTTATCCCTGTAGTGGTACATTTATAATGTAACAGGTTGCAGTATATATATATATATATATATATATATATATATATATATATATATATATATATATATATATATATAATATATATAGAGAGACAGATAATATATATATATATATACTATAGGATGTATATATATATATATATATATATATATATTATATTATTATATATATCTATATTATATATATATATATATATATATATATATATATATATATATATATATATATATATATATATATATCTATATATATAGCATATTATATGGACCTCTGGATGAAGTTCTCGAATATGATGCGGTGAGAGTATCCCTGTCTGCGGATCTTGGCCGTCTCCAGGATGCCCGTGTAGCGCAGCTGAATCAGCACTTTCTC
>JACRUU010000021.1:150000-170000 GCA_030449085.1 Kryptopterus vitreolus
GTTTGTTGGATATGTAATCACTCAATAATCACTAGAAATACGCACCCCGATTATATGTGGGTCTGTCTTACAAATAATACATTCCAGAGTGCATATATATATATATATATATATATATATATATATATATATATATATATATATATATATATATATATATATATATATATATGGCTACCATTCTTGTACATCATACACACCACTTTTTCCTTCCTATTGTTATAATGCTAAATCTAGAATGAATAGAATGACCTATTTATAGCCTATTAGGCATTAAAATTAGGCCTATTGTAATGCCATATAACCAACAATCACTTCACCAATGAAAGTGTATGCATATCTGTAATAATCCCATACAAAGCTTGATTAAAGAGTAATGAATGTGTGATTAGATTAGTAAATTGATTCTCCGCGGCTCCAGGTTTCCTCCCCGCTCGCTGTACTCACTCTGCAACGGAAAGGTTTTGACCTTAAAAAGGCCACGGACAATAAAATGCTGGTAAACTGCGAAGAACAGAAAGGAAAAAAAAAACACTGAAACACAATGTTCAATAGCGTGAGAGTGAATTGCTCTCTGCAGAGAGTTGTGCATCCCTTCTTTTAATACGTCAAGCCCTGCTTATGTGTTCTATAGCAGGACTAAACGCTAAGCCCGGCGCTGTTAAACCCTGCAGTGCAGTGGTGTAATGTACAAGTGTGACGTCACTGCTGTAAAGGAAAAGCACAGGACTCACTCTGCAAATACTGCACTCTATGCGTAAATGTTTGTGGACATCTGATCATCAGATTGACATCTAGTCACAAATTGTCCCTTAAAGTTACCCAGTATTATGGGACTAGAATTTGGAGTTCAATTGGATTCATTCAGACACATAAAGTCGGGTACTGATGTAGGTGAGGTGAGAAAGCCTGGCATGTTCATGTCTGTGAAGGAGAAATGACATTCTAGTGCATCTACAGGTAACACATTTGCAAAAGGCATGTGTCCCAATACACGGTGGCTTAGTGGTTAGCATGTTCGCCTCACACCGCCAGGGTCCGGGTTCGAATCCCTGGGCATTGTGAGGTCCAGAGACGGAGCATCACCACGCATTCTCCGACACTAGGGATACTAGGGGGCTCTCAAGTCGCAGTCCAGGGAAGTGACGGACCCGAGGATTCCCATCGTCAATAGCTTTGATTAAAAAGACCTTCGAAGAGTCCAGATGGGAGGGGTTGCATCTCAATTTGGTGCCAGAAGGAGATTGGCTTGATAACCCTGCCACCCGTCGTATTTCAGGGGACTGGCCGTCTCCAACGAGTGCCTTCCTCAGACACTTTCCAAGGGAGTAGCAGATTTCTAGGGGTCCACCAGGGGCCCACCAGTCTAGATACTTTAAACGCACCAAGTCTCGGGGGGCACGGTGGTTTAGTGATTAGCACGTTCGCCTCACACCGCCAGGGTCCGGGTTCGATTCCCGTCTCGACGATGTGTGTGTGGAGTTTGTGCATGTTCTCCCCGTGCCTCAGGGGGTTTTTCTCCAGGTTCTCCGGTTTCCTCCCCCGGTCCAAAAACATGCACCTTGGGTTGATTGGCACCTTGGAAAATTGTCCATAGTGTATGAATGTGTGTGTGTGTGTGCCCTGTGATGGGTTGGCATTCCATCCAGGGTGTATCCTGCCTTAATGCCCATAGACGCCTGAGATAGACACAGACTCGCCGTGACCCGAGGGAAGATCGGATAAAGCGGTAGAAGATGAATGAATGAAAATCTCAGACTCGAGACTGGTTCCCTTAAAAGACTATATGGGGGCACTCTAATTCATACCCCCCCACCCCACAGAGTTGTGGAGACTGTGGTTGTGGCTTCACTCCAAAGCTCCCTCTACGAGGAGGTCGTATTCCGTGATGTGGGACTTGTTCACTGTGTGGTGTTTGCCTCCACTCTATGAGTTTACGGGTCTGCCATTGTGGCATCATGTTTGTCCATCACTCAGTGGGGAAAACCCTTTAGTGACATGTTTTATTTGGGATTCCCTGAGGCCAAAGAAACCCACATGACCAGAAGCCTCCAAGGCGTTTTCCTCTGCCCCCCCCGCCCCCTTTCCAGGATATTGGTGAAGGGGAATGCTTTTATGTTCCCCTCATAAATCACCTGACTTTCCCATAGCATCGTTATGTTGACAACATTAAGTCGTGATAACAAACTTTGTTACGTCAAAATCACACCAAAATGTTTTTTTTTTTAGATATGCTTTCCCTCCTGAGTAACTCCCTCAGTGTTCCGGTACCTGTTTTAGTAAGCGGATTAGTGACGAGTTTGCTGATCAGCTCGTTCTCTGAGGACCGTAACAGCAGGATGATGTCGGCAGGAAGAGCGTCTCGGTTTTTAGCCAGGAACCCGGAGGCGTTATAGATCACCTAGTGAGCACATTCACAGAATAATAATAATAATAATAATCACATTAATCATTTAACAATCATTTAAACGCGATCTTAACGATCTGGTAAATATAACTGTTTGTATTGTTGGTGCATTATTGGAATATTACAATTCAAATAATAAAGTGGCACAAAGTGCAACAGTACTACAACAAAGCCCATTTTCATCAGCTAGTGATAGAACACAAAATCACCATGTCACATGACCATGTATGTCTTTTTTCCTTTTTTAAAAATAAATAAATAAATAATAGGTAATCCAGGGCACGGTGGTTTAGTGGTTAACATGTTCGCCTCACACCGCCAGGGTCCGGGTTCGATTCCCGTCTCGGCCATGTGTGAGTGGAGTTTGTGCATGTTCTCCCCGTGCCTCAGGGGGTTTTTCTCCGGGTTCTCCGGTTTCTTCCCCCGGTCCAAAAACATGCACGGTAGGTTGATTGGTAACCTTGGAAAATTGTCCCTAGTGTATGAATGTGTGTGTGTGTGTGTGTGTGTGTGTGTGTGTGTGTGTGTGTGTGTGTGTGAATGTGTGTGTGTGTGTGTGTGTGTGCTGCGATAGGTTGGCATTCCATCCAGGGTGTATCCTGCCTTAATGCCCATAGACGCCTGAGATAGACACAGACTCCCCGTGACCCGAGGGAAGAAAGCGGTAGAAGATGAATGAATGATAGATAGATAGATAGATAGACAGACAGATAGACAGACAGACAGACAGACAGACAGATAGATCGATAGATAGACAGACAGATAGATAGATAGATAGATAGATAGATAGATAGATAGATAGATAGATAGATAGATAGATAGATAGATAGATAGATAGATATAGATAGATAGATAGATAGATGAATAAATACAATAACAGGTAGTCCAATAATAAATAGTGATTTTTAAATACATTTAAATAAAATACATTTTAATTAATTCACACACACACACACACACACACACACACACACACACACACACACACACACACACACACACACAAACACACTCACAAAAGAATGCATTGTTGGGACATTAGCTTGTTATACCTTTCCAGCATAGTGGTTAATTCCAAAGCCCAGATCAACTCTCATTGGTCTCCAGAAGTTTTTCGATTTCAGGTTATCCTCGAATTTCTCTGAAGGAAAAAAAAGTGTGAAATGTGTGAAGCAAATTATAATAACGAAATTATCGATTTTATTCTCAGGTCCTCACAAACCAAACAGGGATGTTATGTATTATATATAATATATTATACTATACAGCATTTATCAGAAGCCCTTATCCAGAGCGATTTACAATAGAGAGTTTAAGGGCCTTGCTCAAAGGCCCACTAATGGCAGCTTGGTGGTAGGTGGGGTTTGAACCCATGATCTTCCGGTCCATAGTTCAACACCTTAACCAGCGCGCAGGGCTCCCTAGCCTGTCTGGCCGCTCCGTATGAGCGGCGTCTCCTTTGTTCCTCGTTAAAATAAATAACTTTTGTTGAATTCCGGTTCCCCGTGTGTCTGTGCAGAGCGTCCCGTTACACTCTGTTTTTATGAGATAATTATTCTTAAATTCAAATGAATTCTCTTGTTTAGTAAATCTGCTTTTAAGATCTTTTCAAACAAATTAATAAAATTGTACTTTTTATAAATGAACGAGCCAGTTTTAAGTTAATTAGACTGAAATGTGTGAAGCAAATTATGATAACGAAATTATCGATTTTATTCTCTGGTCGTCACAAACCCAACAGGTATGTTATGTATTATATATAATATATTATATTATATACCTGAATATATATATATATATATATATATATATATATATATATATATATATGTATGTAAAACTGCAGATAGGAACATTGAAGTTTACATTACATTACATTTACAACATTTATCAGACGCACTTATCAAGAGCGATTTACAATTGAGGGCTAAGGGCCTTTCTCAAGGGCCCACTAATTGCAGCTTGATGGTGGTGGGGTTTGAACCCGTGATCAGCTGCATACAATACATTGTTTTAATGATTTTAATGATTATTTTAAGACTTTTTGTTGTTTTCTAAATCCAAGCTATGTTTCCATAATAAATCCATAATGACTAATCTAGGACGGATGTGTGTGTGTTAGAGAGTGTGTGTGTGTGTGTGTGTGTGTGTGTGTGTGTGTGTGAAAGGTGTTGAGACGTACCCACGAGGGTCTGGTCGGTGGCCTGAGGGAACCTGCTCTCCTCATCCAGTAGTGACAGCATGCCCACGGGCTTCTGCAGGAAAAGGTCTAGCAGAGGTCGGTTGTCTTCATACTCTATCACTCGCACGTCTACGCCCTCGTTCAGGTACTCGTCCTGCGGGATATAAAGATCCGTCAGCTACGTCACCGCTACATGTGTCCCTTTACATAGAGCTGCACATAGAGATAGCATAATAAAGCTGAATATATAAAGAATAAACAATTACACACATACAATAAGCATGCTGGATAAATAAATCATAAATAAATGAAATAAATGTGCGGCACACTCTTATAATGTGTTATTATATTGTAAACGTTCCCATTTATTGCCATAAAACAAGCATTTGGAATAAACAGTCCTGGTCCTTTCAGTGGAATTGTGATTATGGTGAAAATATTATCAATATTATTTGATATATTACTGAACCCAGGAGACATTGTATTTAAAATGGTTTTAAAAGTGTAAACAAATGTTAATAAGAGTAAACGGTGTTAATTAAATAATGACAAGGACTTTTATGAAGTGTGAATTTTGTGTAGCATGATCGCCATCAATGAACTCTTTATGCAAATGTATGATTATTATTATTATTATTATTAGTGAAACCAAACTCAACATAGAGCATGAAGACAAAATATTATATATCATTCATTCATTCATTCATTCATCTTCTATCGCTTTATCCGATCTTCCCTCGGGTCACGGGGAGCCTGTGCCTATCTCAGGCGTCTATGGGCATTAAGGCAGGATACACCCTGGATGGAATGCCAACTCATCGCAGGACACACACACACACACACACACATTCATACACTAGGGACAATTTTCCAAGGTGCCAATCAACCTACCGTGCATGTTTTTGGACCGGGGGGAAACCGGAGAACCCGGAGAAAAAAAAACCCCCTGAGGCACGGGGAGAGAACATGCAAACTCCACACACACATGGCCGAGACGGGAATCGAACCCGGATCCTGGCGGTGTGAGGCGAACGTGCTAACCACTAAGCCACCGTGCCCCCGATATTATATTATATATCATAAATATCGTAATTGTTTTAAAGTAAGGATGGTGTTTTTATCATGTTGTTTTTGGGTGCTCGATTTGAACCTTGTCGCATCAGAAAAACTAACTTTGAGTGATTAACATTATTTTCTGTGGAGTTCGTTTATTTTTTATTTAAATATATCTGAGCAACGTTTTAAGTGTTTTGCTTAATTTATTTATTTATGTTTGTAATAAAAATAGGTCAAACGGAAATGTGCACTGCATTAATTGCGTGTTAATAAAATGAATTAAAATACATAATTGATCTTTCCTTCAGCATTGACGTTACCGGATGGAACCTAAACGTATCAGCAGTTTATATGGAAAGCAACCAAAACCGGAACATAATTCTTAAAGGAGCCACGTACCATATTTAACAATTAATACAACCACTGAAAAAACTAAAAAAAAAAAAAAAACACTGAAATGAGTTATTTAACAAAAAATAATATTAAAAGAACATTTTCCAGAGTAAAAAAATAATGTTAAATAATCAATAATTTTATTAAAAGGAGAGATTTTGGGTGAAATGTATATTTAAAATTATAACATCTGTTACAGTTATTTACAGTATTATATATATAGAAATATATATATATATATATATATATATATATATATATATATATATATATATATATATATATATATATATATATATAATATATATCATATATATATATATGCTATGTATTGCACATAACGCTAGGCAAACTTGCCTTGCAGCACATAAACAAAAACACTGCCCAATTCTAATCTCTAGCAGCCATATTAACAACACAACACACACACACACACACTCACACACACACACACACACACACACACACACACACACACACACACACACACACACACACACACACACACACACAGTCATTCATATGTCGACACACTAAATCTCATTTCTGCACTACATGTAGCCTGGGGTAAAGTCAAGGAACAAGTGCCATATGTTTCCGAGAGCAGCTATAACACAAAACCCCCTTCAAAGCCCAGCGCTACAGAACGCCATTAACAACCGTGTGTGTGTGTGTGTGTGTGTGTGTGTGTGTGCGATCCCGACATACGGATTAGTCTGAACATACAGAGTAATAAGAGCAAATAAACTCTGGATGCGATGCACCTTTTGAATCAGTGTGCATTGAGAGGTAATTCTGCATGAAGTCCTACCACACACACACACACACACACACACACACACACACACACACACACACCACGTTTAATCATTCCAGCAGTACAGTAGATCTCCAGGACCGTCGTACTCACAGCAGTACGCTGTAATGATGTATTTTACGCCATGTAGACAGAAATAAAACTGCAGGAAATGAGAAAATGATGTGTAGGGGTTTATTCGGGGGTGGGGGTGGGGGTTTGGGAGGGGGGGGGGGGGGGGGGGGGTACAGGTACCTGCTCCCAGGCGAATATGTGCTGATTGAAGTAAAATTGGATCTGCTCGTTGGCGATGTTTATGCAGAGCTGCTCGAAAGAGTTGCGCTTGAAGTTCTCGAAGCCGAAGATGTCCAGGATGCCGATGTTCTGCTCCTTGTCTTCCTCGCTGAGGACGGACAACGCAGGAGAAAACATGACATTTCGGGGGGGCGGGGGGTCAAATCACAGGCGCAATATTAAAGTGTATAAAATTCATATTGATATGTAATAATATTCCACATAATAACAGGAGGAATAAAACACACGGAGTGCCAGTGGAGTGCATTCTTAGTTATATTTTTTTTAAAGAGCAACCAAAACATTTTATTTACTTATTTATTTATTTATGAATTCATTTGTTTATTATAGTATTAATTCATTAATTTATCATATAATGTTATATTTTTATGAATTTATTTATTATTATTTAAAAATTTATTTATTTATTTAGGGGCACGGTGGTTTAGTGGTTAGCACGTTCGCCTCACACCGTCAGGATATACCGGGTTTCGATTCCTTCTCCCATGTCCCTGTGGGGCCATGTGTTGTTGGGCATTTCCTCTTCTCGGAGGTTCCTCAGGTATTTTCTTTACTGGCATCGGTTTTATTTCTCCCGGATGTTCTTTCCGGTGGTCCCTCCTTTTGTTTTTTTTTGGCCGGGGGTTAACTTCCCTTCAATTGGGGAATTTCATTTGCCCCATTTAAAGGTCCAAAAACATGTTCGTTTTTGTACCGGGGTTATCGGCCTAGTTTAGAGATTGTATAAACAGGGTGCTCCAGCCCTGGAAGTGCCTATGCAAGCTTAGGTGTGATTTCTCCGTGGTTCTCTGTCGTGTTTCTAATGTTTTCCAGTATGTTTTGCCTCCAAAAACATGGGAAGGTTGTGGTTTCCGATTCCCCCTGTGGGCAACCCTGTGTAAACCGTAATGTGCACTGGTTTGATCCAATGGTCCCTTAGTACCTTGGAATGTGGCCCTATTGTAAATGTTGTGTTCTTCCTAGTTTGATTGAAAATGTGTGTGTGTGTGTGATGGGTTGTGCATTCCCCATCCAGGGTGTATCCTGCCTTACGTTCCCATGCCCATAGAGACCCCTACCCGTGTGGTGCTGGGTTGGCATTCCATCCAGGGACTAGCTCCTGCCTTAATGCCCATAGACCTGAGATAGACACACAGACTCCCCGTGACCCGAGGGAAGATCGGATAAAGCGGTAGAAGATGGTAGAAGATGAATGAATGAATGAATGTTCTCTGCAGGGTTTAATGGTTTAATGGTTAGTATGTTTGCCTTCCACATACAAGGTTGTGGGTTCGATTCCCGCCTCTTGCCAGTGTGTCCTGTCATAGCTATGCAAAGATACGATTTCTACATTATTAGAAAAAAATTTAAAAAATAGAAAAAAAAAAAAATAGAAAAAATAGAAAAAATAGATAAAAAAAAATGTATAATACTTAACTTTAAAACAGTTTTTCATTTCTTGCCTTTTTTTGCGCTTTGTTTTATTGAACATTTTTTAATTGTGGCCGTGCTTAAAAATTAAACGAATATAAACGTAATTCGAGTTTATATGAAAGATTTTGAAATTCTAACCGTAAACAAGAGTTGAGTTATTACTGTGAGCTTAACTGTAAAGGTATAAATGATTTTAGTTTAAAAACAAATAAACAATTTAGTTTATTTAATAATTATTTAATAATTTTAATAAACAACCTTTAAGATGTTCACTACACTGTAGAACAGTGGTTCCCAACCGGTGTGCCGCGGCACTAAGGGGTACCGTGAGATCTTTTGAGGGTGCCGCCAAAATTTCGGGGAAAAAAATTGCACTAACGTCATTCTCTCTTGGCGGGAGAGGGGGAGGGAGGGAGGGGGGGACTACCGAGATAGCGGAGAGTCCTTCTCCACCCCACCTCACCCACCCCACCCGTTCCTCAGTGAGGGTTGTGGATTGACGCGTATAACACACTTACAGGACAGGGCGCACAGCGAGTCGCCAGTCGCCACTCGCCAGCATGCCTCAGTACTGATTGGTGACTCAAAGGAGGCAGAAGGTATTGTATTAAGCAGCACGTGCACGAGTGCATGTAAATTTGTGATCAAGTGCAATTCTTGTGATAAGCTAAAACTGTGTTTGTCGCTCTCTACTTAACTATCAGAAACTAATTTAAGCCTCTGTGATTTTTTCCTTTTTTTTCAGAATAAAAGTCACTAGGACTCGGTATAAGGTGTTGTTGCATGCAAACTCTCGAAATGAAACAAATAAATAAATAATAATAAAAAAGCTACGGGGATTTTAAATATCTATTTCTTTATAAGGGTGCCGGGAACTTTTGAAAGGCTTTCCAAGGGTGCATCAAACAAGAAAAGGTTGGGAACCACTGCTGTAGAAGGATAAACAATGAGACATAGAGGTATAAGTCGGTGAAATATCGGTGAAAGTTCTGCATTCTGAAAGCACACATAATTCATTTATATGACTGTAAATACATTCAGACAACGAGGGGTTAAGAGCATTGGACAAATCCAAGCACCGCCGATGCACCAGCACTGGGCCCTTAAGCACGGCCCCTAACTCTTAACTTATATCCAGCTGGATAAAAGCTCATACCCGTTCTGGTTATCTTGTCTCAGCAGGGTGTTGATGCGGTTGACGAATCCAGCTAAAAAGGCGTCCGTACAGCGCTTTGCTCATGGCGTCTCGGACCTCTGTGGCTTTCTCGACCGTGTTGGGCCGGACGATGGTCTCACCCCGAGCCACCACACAGTGTGACGTCAGAGCCTCCTTTAGCTCGTCTGAGCGGATACACAGCAACAACGTGGCGGCTGGGGAACACACACCACACACACACACACACACACACACACACACACACATATATATATATATAAAGATACGATTTCGACATTATTAGAAAAAAATAGAAAAAAAATAAAATAATAGGAAAATAAAAAATAAAAAAAATAGAAAAAAAGATAACGAAAATACCACTGCGTATAACTATAATAGATATATATACGAGTATCGATATATATATATTAGATATATATATATATATATATATATATATATATCTAAGTGCGCTTGATATATAAGTACGATTAGTAGTATTGGGTCTCCACCAGCTGAAGTACAAGGAAATGAAAAGTAATAAGTTTTAAAGCAAATTTTAAAGTGTTAAAGTTGCATTTTTCCTTTATTATTTGTTATTTATAATGTTATTTACTGTATAACATGTTTATTATATATATGTGGTACTTATTATGTAATTCCTAGCCTCTTTTTAATAAGTTATATACAATTTTGATGTTTTTATCTGGGGGGGGGGGGGGGTTTGCACGGATTAACGAATTTCCATAAGGTTCTATTCTTCAACATACGGCGATGTCATGTTACGGTATCATGTTACATGTTACGATGTCGTGTCTTGAACCAAATAAAACCGTAACGCGGGGGACCACTGTGTACTGTTACACAGCACTGACTTGGTTTAGGAATAAAACATTAAATCGTTAACAGTGCTGCTAATAGCCAATTAGAACCAATTAACGATACCAGATATAATAAGCTCTGCCTCGATATAATAAGATCGACTTTTTTGTTTTTTTTAGCGTAAAAAAGGTGAAAAAATAAGCCTAAAAACTCGTCCCAGTTCCTGTTTGGAGTAAATCCTTCACCTCCAATCAAACATGCGCTAAGAGAAAGAAATGGCGGCATTTCCCTGAGGTAAATAAATAACTAACAGTACTGCTAAGAGCGACAGAACAATAAATCATTGCTCTGAACAAATAGCAATGCCAGATCTAATAAGCTCCGCCCATATTTTTTCCATTTTTCCACCAAAAAGATTGACATTTTAGGACTTAAAACGGAAAAAAATGTGAACAAAATAAGTACCGAACATTTTTTGGAGGGAAAAAAAACGTTAGTTTAATACTTAAAATAGGGTTAGGGTTTGTTTTATTTACTATTAATTCGTCCTTATTTACTATTAATGTACACAAAGTAAAAACACAGATTCTTGACTTCCTTTCAGTTTATCAGATCACCAGATCATTTGTTCATTTCCTCCTTCTTTCTCTGTCCTCATCTTTCTCTTTATATATTCATTCATTCATTCATTCATTCATTCATCATTCATCAAAAGTCTTCTACCGCTTTATCCGATCTTTCCTCAGGTCACGGGGAGTCTGTGCCTATCTCAGGAGTCTATGGGCATTAAGGCAGGATACACCCTGGATGTTATGCCAACCCATCGCAGGGGCACACACTCACACACACCACACACACACACACACACACACACACACACACACACACACACACACACACACACACACACACACACACGTTCACACACACACATTCACACACACACCACTAGGGACAATTTTCCAAGGTGCCAATCAACCTACCGTGCATGTTTTTGGACCGGGGGGAAACCGGAGAACCCGGAGAGAAAAACCCCCTGAGGCACGGGGGGAGAACATGCACAAAACTCCCACACACACATGGCCGAGACGGTAATCCAAACACGGGACCCTGGCGGTGTGAGGCGAACGTGCTAACCACTACGCCACCGTGCCCCTCTCCCTCTCTCTCTCTCTCTCTCTCTCTCTCTCTCCGTCTATCTATCTCTCTCTCTCTCTAGATATATATATATATATATATTTATTTATACATACATATATATATATGAATTTATTCGCATGTTGTTCGTGGCATTCACTATTGACTATGCATGTTTGTAAGCAGTGTTGGGGAGTAACTAGTTACATGTAACGGCGTGATGTCATTTAATTACAACATTAATGTAACAGTAATTTATGTTACAGTTCTCTGCAGGGTTTAATGGTTTAATGGTTAGTATGTTTGCCTCCCCCATACAAGGGTGTGGGTTCGATTCCCCCCTCTTGCCAGTGTGTCCTGTCATAGCTATGCAAAGAGACGATTTCTACATTATTAAAAATAAATAGTTTTAACTTTAAAACAGTTTTTCAACTCTTGCCGTGTCTTGTACGGAAAAAAAAACACACTGTACAAATGATTCGCTGAGGTAATTTCCTGACAATTTACCTCAGAGAATCTCAGAGAATCATTTGTACGTGTTTTTTTTCCCTCCAAAAAATGTTCGCTATTTATTTTTTCACATTTTTTAATGTTTTAAGTCCTAAAATGTCAATCTTTTAGTGGAAAAACTGAACAATATGGGCGGAGCTTATTAGCCCATACAGGTTTTTTGCTAACTTGCTAGCGTCCGTGGACTCACCGCTCTCTAACACGGCCATGTTAGCAATGTTGCTCTTGTCGGTTTGATGTTCGGTAGCCACGGAATCAAACTCGATGTCTCCGGTGTTCAAGATGGCCGCCACGATGCTGTACACGCTCCCTAACTCCTGTCAAGAGATACAAGCGTAATAAGAAAACGCAACACACATTTCCGATGTGGCTAAATTGGGGAGGTGGTGCAGATTAAAGGTTCTGGACCGGAAGGTCGCAGGTTCAAATCCCTCCACCAACAAGCTGCCACTAGTGGGCCCAATTTCTCACTTGTAACCCCCAAATATCACTTATTTACATTCTGCTGGGTGCCATTACTTTTATTCTTTGCGAAATCTGTGCATGCGGTGTCTTTTTAATTTTAGCATTGCTTTAGCATTACAATTATGGCTATGCTGGTATCTATTGTGTGCATAATTATTGGCACCCCATCCATCAATGACTGTATTAACCACCACATTCCAGATACAAGTTTAATAAGAAAACGCAACACACATTTCCTATGTTTCCTGGCTACTTTCGGGAGGTGGAGGTTCTGAGTTTAAGGCACTGGTTTCTGGACCGGAAGGTCGCAGGTTCAAATCCCTCCACCAACAAGCTGCCACTAGTGGGCCCAATTTCTCACTTGTAACCCCCAAATATCATTTATTTACATTCTGCTGGGTGCCATTACTTTTATTCTTTGCGAAATCTGTGTCTTTTTAATTTTAGCATTGCTTTAGCATTACAATTATGGCTTATGCTGGTATCTATCGTTGTGCATAATTATTGGCACCCCATACATCAATGATTGTATTAACCCATAAACACATTTCCTATGTTTCCTGGCTAAATTGGGGAGGTGGTGGAGTTTAAGGAATTGGGTTCTGGACCGGAAGGTCGCAGGTTCTAATCCCTACACCATCAAGCTGCCCCTATTGGCAGCCCTTGAGCGAGGCCCTTAACCCTCAATTTCTGACTTGTAACCGCCAAATATCATTTATTTACATTCTGCTGGGTGCCATTACTTTAGCATTACTATTATGGCTATGCTGGTATCTATCGTGTGCATAATTATTGGCACCCCATACATCAATGTCTGTATTAACCACCACATTCCATGGTTACAGTACTTACTGTTTTATTACTGTATTATTTTATACTGTTTATTCATTTTAATTGTGTTTTTATAACTTGTCTTAAAGTGCAATGCAGTAAACAAGCCTTTTTATAGCTTTATATTATACCAGCATAGCTCTTGGGACTCGATCATAGGATGGAGACCGTCTATAGACAATACAAATATTGATGACGTCTCGCTAATGTGTTGAAAATCGAGACACACCACACAAATCATGTACGGGATGAAAAAGTAAAGGATGCTGTGGATCCGATTCCCTTGAAATGACATTAATAATGATATTTTTCCAGCGAATGCGACGGCGTATTTGCTCGCATTTGACAGCTTTGAAGCTCCACGGAGCAGCAGCGAGCGCCAGGGTGTTTCTCTGACTGTCATTTTCATTATCTCCTCGCTGTAGGCCGAGTTTCATCGCGTCACGCCGCTCGTCACGCCGCACGGACGCAAAATTAACCTGACACTTCTCCGCGGCAACAACTACGACTCCTGCACTAAAGCATTCCCCTCACTAGAACACACTTCGCTTTACTGACGATTTCAATAGGGAGATTCTTCCTAGCAGCTGATTCGCAGTATACAGCGTTTATTCGCATTTGCTAGGCGCTGTTACTTTTATTTATTTATATATACTTATATATTCAGACATCTTCTATATGAGGTCTATATCCAGAGTCTGTGACTATCTCAGGTGTCTATGGGCATTAAGGCAGGATACACCCTGGATGGAATGCCAACCCATCACAGGTCACACACACACACACACACACACACACACATGCAGTGCATGTTTTTGGACCAGGAGGAAACCGGAGAACCCGGAGAAAAACCCCCTGAGGCACGGGGAGAACAACTCCACACACACATGTCCGAGACGGGAATCGAACCTGGACCCTGGCGGTGTGAGGCGCACATCCTAACCACTAAGCCACTGTGCTCCCTATATATATATAATATATATATATATACACATACACATCTTTAATATACTCTGTAAAAATGCATGCATATGTTTCTACCTATCGTGTATAATTATTGGCACTCCATAAATGAATGAGCTGATTAAAATAGAATATCCTGCAGCAAAAGTAATGGCACCCAACAATGGATTCCGTATAAATGCTGTGTGAGGACGGGGGGAGGGGGGAGCACTGCGTGGATCAAAGGATTCTAATCAATTAATATAATAAAATTATTAGTGTTTTAATTGCTTATAACAACCAGCATTAATATTACTATCACTTCTTTTACTATTACACCTTTTCAATATGCTTTTATATGTTTAAACTCATCCCATAATTAAAAGGGGTGGCAGAAATTCTGGAGTTACTTGATGTCACGCTCATAGCCCATCATGCTAATGCTAATTGAACACAAAAGCAGCCTGTACATCGCCCACGCCACGGCGTAAATCACCTCCAGGGTAAAGCCGATGACTTTGAAACACTGCTCCACCGCTTCGAACTGCTCCTTGTAGGAATCGTTGCCCACGATGTCCGGTACGAGCTTGACGTTTTCGTTTTGAAGGTACCTGAAGAAGACGAAGAGCCTTTACTTGCCACAATATACATTACAGCAAATTATTTCTTCACATGTACAAGCTTGTTTGTAAGCTCGGGTCAGACATGAAACACACAGAAGCTTAAGGGCTTTGCTCAAGGACCCAAGAGTAGCAGCTGGGAAATAGCCAGGCTCGAACCCCCGACCTTCTGATCATCAGCCCAGCACATTAACTACGTTTCTTACAGACGGGCTTGAAATAAAGCCTTGAAGTTGCAGTGCGATGTTGAGATCTTACATTGGAGTGTTACTGTCCGAAAGCTTGTAGTGAGCCAGCTTCTTTCTCTCGGCCAGGCCGGCGTAGATGTAGTAGAAAATGTGGAAATTACGCTCTCCGCTGTCAGTAGAAAAAGAGATCGTACAGCGGTTATTTGTATCAGTATGTAATGTAACTCTATGTAACTTTAACTAACTGTAACGGATGTTATAATTACATACATTTCACTCAAAATCTCTCCCTTTAATAAAATTTGTGATTATTTCATATTTATTTTACACTGGAAATGATTATTTTAATATGAATTTCTTGTTAATGACAATGTTATTTGTTTAGTGTTGGTTTGAAGTGTAAAATATGGGACGTGGCTCCTTTAAGAATTGTGTTCCGGTTGCTTTTCCATATAAACTGGTGATACGGTGTTTAGGTTATACGGAAGCGCTTTATTGCGTTCGCTTTATTGCGTAATACGGATTTGGGAATACGATGCGCTTGCGTAAGGTTCCATACGGTAATATAATGAGGATATAGTTAATATAGTGAGGAGATCATACCTGTTGTGAATGCGCAGCTAGTAGGTGTAATTCGCGGAAACACACACACACACACACACACACACACACATACACATATGTATGTATGTATGTATATATATATATATAGAAAGTAAGGAGATTTGGTGTAATCCATGTGCGTCGATCTGCAGGTTTGTAATTACTGCGTGTTTCCTCTGTAATTAACCTCCATGTTTTCTCTTTGGCACCGGAGCGATGTTTCAGGGTTTGGCACTGGATAAACGACGCGCCTGATTGCGCTATTCATTTGTTTCTTTTTTAAAAACACTTCACTCTCAAGTACGCGCAGCTTCACATTTCCACTAAAAGACACCCATTTATTTACACCCAGACTTTCCCCTATCCCGGGGTCACGCCTTCCCTGCTGAGGTCTCACTGCTGCTAAAAGCTAGTGAGAATGATAATCAGGATAAGGATTTTAAGTCTCTATTAATGAATACATCAGCCCTGGTTTACTAGTTTGTAAATGTAATATACCATTAAAATTATAGCATACTTTATTTTACATAAAGACATAAAACAAACAGATTACTACTTCTAGTACTATAACTATAAATACTTATTATATTACCACCACTAGTACTATTAATAACTAACACTATTTCTATTGCTAATACTACTAGTTCTACTATTACTTTTATTACCATTTCTAATATTTCTATTACTACTTTTACTACTACTAGTTTTACTACTACTTATGTTACTTTTACTCTTGCCTACTACTAGTTTTACTACTACTTATGTTACTTTTACTATTACTACTATTATTACTACTACTACTAGTTTTACTACTACTTATGTTATTTTACTATTACTACTATTATTACTACTACTACTAGTTTTACTACTACTTATGTTACTTTTACTATTACTACTGCTACTACTTCTATTACTACTAGTTTTACTACTACTTATGTTACTTTTACTATTACTACTGCTACTACTTCTATTAATACTAGTTTTACTACTACTTATGTTACTTTTACTATTACTACTGCTACTACTTCTATTACTACTAGTTTTACTACTACTTATGTTACTTTTACTATTACTACTGCTACTACTTCTATTACTACTACTACTTATGTTTACTACTACTATATTACTTACTATGTACTACTTACTACTGTGCTACTACTTCTATTACTACTACTACTTTACTACTACTTATGTTACTTTTACTACTTTACTACTGCTACTACTTCTATACGTTACTAGTTTACTACTACTTATGTTACTTTTACTATTACTACTGCTACTACTTCTATTACTACTAGTTTTACTACTACTATTATGTTTACTTGTTTGCTATACTTACTATTATTACTGACTACTTACTACTATTACTACTACTTATGGTTTGTACTTTTATTATTACATGTTTTACAACTACTACTAACTACTACTACTACTACTACTACTGCTTGTACTTGTACTTCTACTACTTCTATGACTACTACTACTATTAATACTAGAAGTAGTTTTTCTACTTCTTATGTTACTTTTACTTTTACTACTACTACTATTACTACTACTTACTACTACTACTAATAATAATAATAATACTGGTCGTTACTTATTATGTTTTTTTTTACTATTACTAATGCTACTACTAGTACCACTTGTACTTCTACTACTTCTACTACTACTACTACTACTACTTCTTATGTTACTTATGTTATGTTATATTATTCTTATGTTATGTTACTACTTATGTTACTTTTCCTATTAAAACTTAAACTGCTACTACTAATATTACTCCTAGTTTTACTCCTTCTTATATTACTTTTACTATTACTACTATTACTACTACTAGTAGCTTTACTACTACTTATGTTGCTTTTATTATTACAACAACAACTACTACTACTTGTACTTGTACTTCTACTACTTCTATGACTACTACTACTATTAATACTAGAAGTAGTTTTTCTACTTCTTATGTTACTTTTACTTTTACTACTACTACTATTACTACTACTATTACTACTACTACTACTACTAATAATAATAATAATACTGGTCGTTACTTATTATGTTTTTTTTTTACTATTACTAATGCTACTACTACTACTACTACTACTACTACTACTACTTCTTATGTTACTTATGTTATGTTATGTTATTCTTATGTTATGTTACTACTTATGTTACTTTTCCTATTAAAACTGCTACTACTAATATTACTCCTAGTTTTACTCCTTCTTATGTAACTTTTACTATTACTACTACTACTACTACTACTACTACTAGATTTACTACTTCTTATGTTACTTTTACTACTACTACTACTACTATTTGTACTTGTACTAATACTAGTTTTAATACTTCTTATGCTACATGTACTGCTACTGTTACTACTGCTACTACTTCTACTTCTACTACTACTATTACTACTATACCTATTAATAATAATACTATTTCGATAACTACATCTACGTCCCAGTATTGAGTCACGCATGAACAGCACTCACGCGGCCTGGTGAATGACGCGAGATTTCTCCAACAGGTATTCAAAGATCTGCGCTCCCACCACCGTTCCTCCGCCCGTGAACTTCATCTCCAGGTATTTCCCAAAGCGGCTGGAGTTATCATTGATGACCGTGCAGGCGTTTCCGAATGCCTCAACGAGGTTGTTCACCAGCAGGATCTTCTCCTGAAGAGTTCGGTTGTTTGCCTATAGACAGAACGAAGAGAACTCCTTGGCACGGTTTTAATAACACGCTGTGTATAATGTCTTATAGCGCTTCCATAAGGTTGTGCACCGATGTACATAAATTCGAAGTAAAATGAGAAACCTTGCCGAGGGCGGTGAGCTGCTGGACCAGGAGGTGAGCGCTTTCTGTCTTCCCAGCGCCACTCTCACCACTGATCACTATACACTGCACACAAAGAGGAAGATGATCCATCAAGTGCTCATCTCTGGGTATTGAGGGAAAGATCTCCTGCTATAGAGGTCCAACCTCATCAAACAGCTTTGGGATGAATGTGGGTGCTGGTTGCAGACCAGGCCTCCGCATCTACATGCTACATCAGTGTACCCCACCTAACCCCACCTACCCTGAGTGAGCACAAACCTCCACAGCATTTAGTGGAACATCTTCTGAGAAGAGTGGAGCTTATTATAACAGCAAATGGGCTTTTAGTATGGATTTGGATGTTTAAAAAAAATCAATATCATATATTGATTTATACATCATTATAGATAAACTTTTAGACCAGTTACTTAAGTGAAATATTACAGAATTTTTACTTCAGAAAAATACTTTATTACTCTCTTTACCGATGCTTCATAGCATGGTCTATTTCATCATATATTTATTTATTATTTATCATATATATTTATTTATTATTTGATCATATATATATATTTTTATTCATCATTTTGTCATATATTAATGTATTATTTGATCATATATATTTATTTATTATTTATTACATATATTAATGTATTATTTGATCATATATATATATATATATATATATATATATATATATATATACACACACACATATATATATTATTTCATCATATATATTTATTTATCAATTGATCATATATATTTATTTATTATTTATCAATATATTGTATTTGTATTATTATTTGATCATATATGATTTATTTATTATTTGATCATATATATTTATTATATTATTGTTCATATATATTTATTTTTGTTCATTATTTATTGATCATATATATGTATTTATTATTTGATTGCATATATTTATTATTTATTATTTATTATTATTTGATCTATATATCTATATTCGTATTTATTATTTGATCCTATATTAATCATTATATTTATTTAGATCATATATGTATTTATTATTTGATCATATGTATTTATTTAGCATTTGATCATATATGTATATATTTATAGTATTTGATTATCATTTGATCATATATTATATTATTATTTTCAATATTTATTTATTATTTTCAATATATTTTAAACGTGTTATTTCAATGTTGCAACAATTACTTATTTACTTGTTTGTCTTATAAAAATGTCCAATAACCTTCATCCTTTCATTGCATTACTTTTCTTTCCATCCGGCATTAAAAGAAAGAATGTGCAAGTGGACGATTCGGTCGCCAAAACAAAATCTGTCATATTCGACTTTCAGTGAAAATTC
>JACRUU010000021.1:175000-187500 GCA_030449085.1 Kryptopterus vitreolus
AATTGAGGGTAAAGGGCCTTGCTCAAGGGCCCACTAATGGCAGCTTGATGATGGTGGGGTTTGAACCCGTGATCTTCCGGTCCAGAGTCCAACACCTTAACCAGTGGGCTACCACCTCCCTATATGCTTGTGGAGTGGAAGATCTTTGGGACGAACACTAAATGGGAATTACATTTACACGCCATTATCCACTTGGTGGTGCTGGGATTTGAACCTGTGATCTTCTAGTCCAGAAGCCAACGCCTGAGTTACCACCTAGCTAAATGCTTTTTGCTGGTCTGAATGGTACAGCCCTGACCTTGGGCGACTTACAACTTACAACTGAGCAATTCAGGGTTAAGGGCCTTGCTCAAGGGCCCAATAATGGTGCTGGGGATTTGAACCTGAGATCTTCTGGTCCAGGCGCCAACGCCTTACCCGCTGTGGGTTTGTAATGTTTTATTGGTTTGTACATCATACAGATGAGAATGGGTTCTGGTTTTCAGTCCTTACCTTGGGCGACTTATAACTGAGCAATTCAGGGTTAAGGGCCTTGCTCAAGGGCCCACCAATAATGGTGCCGGGGATTTGAACCTGAGATCTTCTGGTCCAGGCTCCAACGCCTTACTTACGCTGTGGGTTTGTAATGTTTTATTGGTTTGTACATCATACAGATGAGAATGGGTTCTGGTTTCAGTCCTTACCTTGGGGCTACTTATAAACTGAGCAATTCAGGGTTAAGGGCCTTGCCTCAAGGGCCCACAATAATGGTGCCAGGGATTTGAACCTGAGATCTTCTGGTCCAGGCGCCAACGCCTTACCCGCTGGTGGGTTTGTAATGTTTTATTGGTTTGTACATCATACAGATGAGAATGGGTTCTGGTTTTCAGCTCTTACCTTGGGCGACTTTTTAACTGAGCAATTCAGGGTTAAGGGCCTTGCTCAAGGGCCCACTAATAATGGTGCCAGGGATTTGAACCTGTGATCTTCTGGTGTAAACGCCAACGCCTTTAATGGTTTGTACATCATACAGATGAGAATGGGTTCTGGTTTTCAGCCCTGACCTTGGGCGACTTACAACTGAGCAATTCAGGGTTAAGAGCCTTGCTCAAGAGCCCACTAATAATGGTGCCAGGGATTTGAACCTGCGATCTTCTGGTCTATACGCCAACGCCTTACCCGCTGAGCCCCCACCCAGCTGTGGGTTTGTAATATTTTAATGGTTTGTACATCATACAGATGAGAATGGGTTCTAGTTTTCCTTTCAGGGTTTCTTACTCGTTTAAGGGCCTTGCTCAAGGGCCCATTAGTGGTAGCTCGGTGGTGCTGGGATCTGAACCTGAGGCCAAATTTCCATCATGTAAAACCCAAAACCCTAACCCTAACCCTAGAAAAACCCCCCTGAGGCACGGGGAGAACATGCACAAACTCCACACACACATGGCTGAGATGGGAATCGAACCTAGGGTTAGGGTTAGGGTTAGGGTTAGGGTTAGCGGTGTGAGACGAATGTGCTAACCACTAAACTACCATGCCCACATGGAGATATTTCATAAATAGCAAATTCTATTTCAATCACTGTTTCAAATACAGACTTCATTAATAAACCATTTATCTTCCAAAACTATAATCATGGTGGTCCATCGGATACAGTAATAAATCGTAAAGAACCCCCCCCCCCCCACACACACACACACACACACACAAAACAAATCCCAAATCCAGCACAAAAGCTGGTACAGTACACCTCACATTGTGTTTGTGAATGCACACTGATTCATAAACACAGCGATGTCTAGAAACAAACAAACGACATGCATGTTGTTATTTATTTATCCGTAACACCGTTTGATCAGATGCTCTTCTCGGTGAACAATTAAACAACGTGTTTTTAAAAATGTAAAAGTCACGTCGGATCGTTTCCACATACACAGAAGCTGAACTGAACAGCGCGAGTGATTGGATGTAAATAATAAATGGTCCCAAACAACAAATAGAGTAAACAGTGGAAGCATACGCATAATACTAGTTTTAGTGACCAGAGCAGAGAGTTGTGTACAGGAAAGCAGATATCCGGATCGGCCCGAGCGGCGTGACACAGCTCCTACCTTTCATTTCGCTCTTTCCTTCAGGGCTTTAAGAACAGCAATGATGCGAACATTAGAGATGCAGAGCCTTTTTTTTTTTCACGGAGTAACGAGTGTGAAACTGGCCAGACTGGTGTTCGATAACAAAAGGGGAATCGGACACCGCTTAGCATAAAGCTGTGTATGACCACCGTGCAAAGATTAACACTCTTGAATTCCACTGGTATTTATTTAACGGGCGTTTTTTTTTAAAAATACTCTCAAAATACCTTTAGGTTTGCACCATGGGGAATGTTTGTAAAAGTGAGGGAAAAAAAAATACTGCACAAACCCGAGAGGGTTATTATGGAGTTTTACTAATAATCCTAATTCTAATCATTTCAGGCATGTCCAAAGTCCGGCCCGTGTCCAAATTTCCCCCGGCCCGCAGTCTCCGCCATAAAATCAACCTGTAGACCATAGGGGGCACGGTGTTTTAGTGGTTAGCATGTTCGCCTCACACCGCCAGGGTCCGGGTTCGATTCCCGTCTCGGCCATGTGTGTGGAGTTTGCATGTTCTCCCCGTGCCTAAGGGGTTTTTTCTCCGGGTTCTCTCGGGTTCCTCCCCCTGGTCCAAACACAGGCATGGTAGGTTGATGGGCACCTTGGAAAATTGGTCCCAGTGTATGAATGTTTGTGTGTGTGTGTGTCCTGTGATGGGTTGGCATTCCATCCAGGGTGTATCCTGCCTTAATGCCCATAGACGCCTGATATAGACACAGACTCGGATAAAGCGGTAGAAGGAGAAGAAGGAGGCAAAGCGATAAAATTCCACTGTATTCATCAATTAAAGCAAAATAAAATCCCATTTTATCGTTTTTATCTTCCCTCGTTTTGTACTTCAGAATAAGATCAATGTTAGTGTTGTTTTCCTGTTGACCGGATGTGGATATAGATCTTTACAGTTTGCTATTTAATAGTGAATAATATATAATGTTTCAAATCAACCTCGATATGTTTAATCTTCCTGAAGATTTTCTTTAGTTTATACGGCCTCAAAATATGAAAGACAAAGTCATTTTAGTAAATATTTGGTTAGATTTATTTGTTTTATGTGTGAAGAAATGAAAAATCTGCCATTTGCAATAATTTGTTAATTTGCATTTAATTTTAATGTTGAAGGAACGTCAGACTGAACGTCCCCAACATAGTTTCACCTCACCAGATCTGTCCCTCTTTACAAAAAGTTTGTACACCCCTGCTGTAAGATCACCAAAAGGAAAACAACAATCAAAAAGGCATGATATATCCAGAAGCATGTCGTTCCTCTTATTGCACAACAACATGTCAACACGTATTAATAAGAAAAGTGGTATCTCGGTGGTTAAGAGTCCTCTTGGGGATCTTTATCTATGCACTTAACACTCTGTTCTCTAGGGGCGCTGTATCATGGGTAACCCTGTGCCCAGGTTCCGATATCACTGTGATAATAATTTCTCAATGGAATAATCATGTATTGTGGAATGAGTTAACTGAATGACAAATATAGCAAAAATACAACTTGTTATTAGTCTATAATTATGTCGGCAGTTCCCTTAATTCTCTTACAAGGATTTTTAAGATCCTTGAAAATAAATAATAGTGAAATATATCATGAAATTCCCCAGGAATTAGGTATAAAGACACATAAATCATCTACATACACATTTATTGTTCTATGATTTTAACATAAAGCTGTTTTGCGACATGGTCAGGTGTGAAAGCTACTATAGAAATAAACTTAATTAAATAAAGAAAAAGGCAGTTTCTGTTTAAGGTTTGTTTGTTTGTTTGTTTTTTTTGTAAGTTTAAGTTTAATAAAACTTGGATTACAATCCAAATTTGTTCAAAACAGCATCTCTACTCCCATTTATGCTGGATCAGTTACGTTTTTTTTTATCTTGTAAATAAATAAACCGATTTCACAAATTGTAGCTGAATAAAAAGTAATTTATTTGACTTAGAAATGTAGTGAAGTAAAAGTCTTTACATATGTGATAAGTCTTTTACATATTGTTGTTGTTGTTGTTGTTACTTTAACAGTTGCTATATTAAATAAAGATTCGTTTTTGTCTTGGTTTTCTTGTTATTAGTTATAGTATTGTTTCTTCTGATGCTTTTTTATTACCTTTTTTTATTTTTCTTCTATGTTTGAAAAGAACTTTGAGATTTTACGTTTAAAAGCGTTATATAAAGATGCTATTTAAAAGTGTATATAATAAGAATAATAAGAATAATAATAAGAAGAGGAAGAATTATTATTATTATTATTATTATTATTATTCTTATTATTATTATTATATACACTTTAAATAGCATTTTTATATAACGCTTTTAAGGTAAAATCTCAAAGTTCTTTTCAATTCTTCTTCTTCTTCTTCTTCTTCCTTCTTATTATTATTATTATATTAGAGCAAGGCACTACTAATTATACTAACCCTTATTATTGTTATTATTATTTTAATTTATTATTTTTTTAATCTTTATTTTCTTCTATGCTTGTAAAGTGCTTTGAGATGTTACATTTAAAGGCATATAAAATCAAGATTATTAGTTATTATTATTATTATTATTATTATTATTAATAATAATAATAATAATAATAGCATTATATTATTTTTATATGACATAAACAGTGATCTTCAGCAGAAACTATCTTCTGCGTTATGTTCTTAAAGTAGTACTACATGTGTGATACTGTGATGTGTAATTTCCCGTGGGTCCCAATAATAAAGTTTATTTATATATTTGTTTATATCGGAACATGACAGGGGTGTAGGAGATCCGCTCGGCTCACGCTGCAGGAATTTCCTACACTTGTGTATTTACCTGGTTTTCTCGATAACTCCGATCTGGTGGTTGAGCTCGATGAGTTCAGTCAGCTGTTTCTGTAGAGTTTCCTCCTGGCCTGTGATCTGTTTAATGAAGGCAGAATGCTGGAGGAGATCCTCAACATACAGACGCAGCTCAAAATCCTTAATCAGACACCTGCACAAGGAGGGGGAACACGTATAATATATATAATATATATATATATATATAATATATATATATATATATATATATATATATATATATATATAATAATGCCCAAGACCCCAAGTTACAAGGAGGAACACATATGAAGAAGATACAGTACGACAGCACTCTAATATGGAAGCTATTATGCATTATAAGGTTTTTATGAAAGGTCCAGAGATATGAAAGCATGACTCAGCATTTTCACCATAAACGAGATGCCTACATGTAATTCTTAGACAAAATACAATCCAGAAGAAATCTTTTCGTCTGCTCAGACTCTGCAGGGAGAAGACGTTTCCACTGAGGGAGGCGTTTATCAGAACTCCACTTACTTGCTTATGAAATCGTTGACTGATCGGACCAGATCTCGGGCTGCTGTAGACTCGGGGAGGGATTTCTGTTGGAGAAAGCAAAAACACACAATGGAAGAAATGTAAGAAGAGTGTTATAATATATATATATATATATATATATATATATATATATTATATATATATATAAGGGGATGTCCGGCACAAAATGTGGGCACGTTCTGATGGAAACAGTGAAAAAAGAAATTACACTGAAAAAAACAACAAATTGTATGTTGAAATTTCTATTGTTTGTTCTCAACATGTTACTATTAAATATTAGAAAGTTATTATAAATGCTGTACTACTACTTCTAGTTCTACTACTACTAATAATTCTACTACTACTACTCCTACTACTGCTACTACTAATAATAATAATAATAATAATAATAATAAATAATTTACTCTAATAATAATAATCATAGAATAACACTTCCACTTTACTACTACTGCTACTGCGCTACTAATACTACTACTAATAATAATTCTAGTACACTACTATTCCTACTACTACACAATAATAATAATAATAATAATAATAATAATAATAATACTAATATTTCTACTACTACTACTACTACTACTACTATTTTTACTTTTATTACTCAGTGTTACTACGACCACTACTACTACTACTACTAATAATAATAATAATAATAATTATACTACTACTACTACTACTACTACTACTACTACTACTACTAATAATATAATAATAATAACAATAATATTACTACTACTACTCTACTACCTAATACTAATAATAATAATAATAAGAATTCTACTACCACTACTACTACTACTACTACTACTATATTACTATTTACTACTTATACGACTACTTACTATACTACTAACTACTACTACTACTACTACTACTACTATATTACTACGACTACTACTACTACTACTAACTACTACTACTACTACTACTACTACGACTACTACTACTACTACTACTACTACTACCACTACTACTACTACTACTACTACTACTACTACTAATAATAATAATAATAATAATAATAATAATTCTACTACTAACAAACTACTAACTATTATTCTTTTATTACTTTAGTATTCTACTAACTACCACACTACTACTACTACTACTAATAATATAAATACTAATAATATAATAATACTACCTACTACACTACTACTACTACTAATACAATAATTATTATAGTATTACTACGACCACTATACTACATTCTACTAACGAATAATAATAATCATATTTACATTGTTCATCAGTTTTATAATTGCCGGTTGTATTTCAAAACAAAACAAAACAAAAAACAACAAAAAACATTTAAAAAAAGAATTTTAAAGAGCATTAAAGGTGATGTCTACATTAACGTTATTATTTCTTCTTCTCCTCTTCCTTTTTTTTTTTTACTTTTCTTCCTCTTTTTATGGCTTCACACTACCCCCTCCTCTGACCTCCGTCAGTGTGGCTGGGACTGAGGAAAGGGGGGGAAAGAGGAGGCGGGTTGTGTCACACAATGAACACTTACACGGATTTGCATTTATATTCAGATCTGTACAAGCAAACACTTACGACCAAACGCTTACGATATCAGGAGCTCCCATAAAGCTTGGTCCCTCCCACTGAGATAAGCACACACACACACACACACACACACACACACTTAGCAGCGTCCCACAGGACCCGACACCACCGCCGAACAATGCAGCTAATTAGACATCATTTACAGCAGTGTGTAAAGAGCCTTTTAACGGCAGCATCCCAAACCGCTCCAGGCGAGCGTCTACGGCATCAGCACCCTGTCATACATCCCCAGCTAACCATTTATTTCACTAATGGTCAATGTGTGTGTGTGTGTGTGTGTGTGTGTGTGTGTGTGTGTGAGGCACGGGGGGGACGGCAAACATTTTGCCTTATCACATAGTGCAGACGGTAAAATCACAGACCTAACAGACGCTTTAAAAATGGGTCCTGTCCCATAAACACTAACCCTTTAAACTGCTTTCTTATCAGCTGGAAAAAATACTGCATATAGAAGGGGAAAAAAAAAAACAACAACAACAAATATCTGCATTTTAAACCAAAATTCTTTGTACCCATACTTCTCAATGACAGAGAAATTAAAAAATAAATAAATAAATAATTTTTTTTTTACAATAAATAATTAAATAAAAATCAATAGAATACTAGAATTAATTCGTATGTCAATTTATATTTTTCTTTTAAAATGATTAAAATGCAATTTATTTGAATTAAATTTGACTTTAATTGTACTTTGAGCAAGGGGCAACTGCACACATCCTTTCTATTGAGTGAATGTTGTGTGAATCGGATTATTTTTATGTACAGATTATTTTGTTTTATTTTTATTTTTTATTTTTTTGATTTATTTAAAAATAATCTGTAATAATCTTATTATTATTTTTGCATTTTTTTTTTTGGAATAATTTTTTTAAATTATTTATTTCAGTGACAGAGAGGCACGGTGGTATATGGTAGCACGTACACCGCCAGGGTATTCCCATTTTGTGTGGATTTTGCATGTTCTCCCGAAAAAAAGATCATTGAAAATATCCCTAGTTTATGGATAAACGCCTGCACAAAGCTGCGGTAGAAGATATGATAATTTCATGACAAAAGTTTCCAGTTTCCACACACAAAATAATGAATGAATTTGGACTATTGGGAAACAGAAGTAATCCGAAGGTCATGAGTTCAAATCCCAAATATAAATCAACATAAAACAGTTCACTATTTTGCAGGATGAAAGTTTTTTTTTAGTTTAACAAAGTTTTATATAATATTTTATTTTTCGAAAAAAAGATATTGAATCGTTTATGATAAATGTGCACAAAGTGATATGATAAATGAGGCCAAACGGGCAGAATCCTCAAAAAAACTTAAAACGATAAACCGTTAAAGAAAAAACAAAAACAAGAATCAGATTGATGGTGGGAAAGAAGCTTTGCAAACAACACAATGTTGCCAGACTAAAGAGGGAGCATGAAGAGGATCAGTTGTATGTTTTTTCACACACACACACACACACACAAACACACCACACACCACACACACACCCACACCCACACACACACACAAAACCTTTCCCATTGTAACTTGAACTTATCCTATTCCACATTGAGACAAAAAAATAACAAAACAAAACACCACTCCCTGAAACTACACTCACATCAACAGTTAACACAAACAACAAACAGCTCTACACATGTTCCTATATATATATATATATATATATATATATACTATATATAGGGGTAGTGGGTATAATGAACGATCACATCACGAATCAACAGATATATATAGATATATCTATAGATATTAGATTACTATATAGATGATACCACGAATATTACACATATATATATATATATATATATATAATATATATATATAATATAATTATATATATATATTATAATACCACGATCAACATCACATCCTATATAATCTATTATAGTATGTATAATTTGGAATTTGAATGAAATATATTGATGATATTGTGATTTGTGGTGAGAGTAGAGAGCAGGTGGAGAAGAGTGTGGAGAGGTGGAGGTACACAATGGAGAGAAGGGGAATGAAAGTCAGTAGGAGTAAGACAGAGTACATCTGTGTGAATGAGAGGGAAGACAGTGGAGTGGTAAAAGGTAGAAGAGGTGGTGAAGGTGGAGGAGTTTAAGGACCTGGTGTCAACAGTGTAAAGTAATGTAGAGTGTGTTAGAGAAGTGAAGAAAAAAGTTTGGCAGGGTGGAGTGGGTGAGAAGAGAATAATAGAGTTTGGGCAGGGTGTAGTGGGTGGAGATGTGAAGAAAAGAGTGCAGGCACGGTGGCTGGAGTGAAGAAGGCGTGAGAGAAGGGAAAAGAGGTAGGAAGGGTGGAGGGTGGGTGGTGGAAGCCGAGATTCGCCAGGGTGGATGGGGGTGGGTGTGCGAAGGAAGAGTGCAGGCAGGGTGGAGTGGGTGGAGAAGAAAAGAGTGTAGGAAGGGTGGAGTGGGTGGAGAAGAAAAGAGTGCAGGCAGGGTGGAGTGGGTGGAGAAGAAAAGAGTGTAGGAAGGGTGGAGTGGTGGAGAAGAGAAAAAAGATGTAGAAAGGTTGGAGCGGGTGGAGAAGAGTTTGCAGGAGTGATGTGTGATAGACGGGTACGTGTAAGAGTGAAAGGGAAAGTTTATAGGACGGTGGTGAGAGCTGCGATGGTGTTACGCTTTAGAGACAGTAGGGGGCGTGGTCTAAAAGACAGGAGGCGGAGCTGTAGGAGGTGGAGGAGGTGAAGATGGTGATTGGGGTTAAGAGACTGTTTTTACAAAGTCCTGCAAAAATATGGAAACGTGTCAAATTCACCAAAACTAACATGTATCGCAAAAAATCGTTGTTACTCTTGCATGAGGTGGTGAAAAAGGAATAATTCGCAAAACTGTAATGGAAATGTTTTTTTTTTTTCGTATTTCCAGGTCACATGGTACACGTGCGATTGGCTGTGAGATAAGTAAGCCTGTCCATTTTCTTTGAGTGACATGGCGAGAGGACGAGTTTTAGTCGCATGATATGGTGAATTCAATCACCTTCATTTCGTCAACAGTCTTTTACGAACTTTTTGGGAATATCGCAAAATGTATCGCAAAATGTATTGAAAAATTTAGTGAAAAATCTAACGAAAAATGTATCGCAAAATGTATCGCAAAATTTTGTGAACAATTTGTCGCACAATTAATGAAAAATGTGTGAAAAATGTAGTGAAAAATTTAGTGAAAAATTTAGTGAAAAATTAGTGAAAAATTAGTGAAAAATTTAGTGAAAAATTTATCGCAAAATATAACACAAAATTTAACGCAAAATTTAACACAAAATGTATTGAAAAATTGAGTGAAAAATCTAACGAAAAATGTATCGCAAAATTTATCGCAAAATTTATCGCAAAATTAGCAAACTTTTGTGAACAATTTGTCGCACAATTAATGAAAAATTTAATGAAAAATGTAGTGAAAAATGTAGTGAAAAATGTAGTGAAAAATTTAAAAATTTTATGAAAAATTTAGTGAAAAATTTAGTGAAAAATATAACACAAAATATAACACAAAATTTAACGCAAAATTTAACACAAAATGTATCGCAAAATGTATTGAAAAATTTAGTGAAAAATCTAACGAAAAATGTATCGCAAAATTTATCGCAAAATTTATCGCAAAATTTATCGCAAACTTTTGTGAACAATTTGTCGCACAATTAATGAAAAATTTAATGAAACATTTAGTGAAAAAATTTGTGAAAAAATTTGTGAAAAATTTATCGCAAAATATAACACAAAATTTAACGCAAAATTTAACACAAAATGTATCGCAAAATGTATTGAAAAATTTAGTGAAAAATCTAACGAAAAATGTATCGCAAAATTTATCGCAAAATTTATCGCAAAATTTATCGCAAACTTTTGTGAACAATTTGTCGCACAATTAATGAAAAATTTAATGAAAAATTTAGTGAAAAATTTAGTGAAAAATTTAGTGAAAAATTTAGTGAAAAAATTTGTGAAAAATTTAGTGAAAAAATTTGTGAAAAAATTTGTGAAAAAATTTGTGAAAAAATTTATGAAAAATTTAACGCAAAATTTAACACAAAATGTATCGCAAAATGTATTGAAAAATTTAGTGAAAAATCTAACGAAAAATGTATCGCAAAATTTATCGCAAAATTTATCGCAAAATTTATCGCAAAATTTATCGCAAACTTTTGTGAACAATTTGTCGCACAATTAATGAAAAATTTAATGAAAAATTTAGTGAAAAATTTAAAAATGTGAAAAATTTGAAAAATGTGAAAAATTTAGTCGCAAAATATAACACAAAATTTAACGCAAAATTTAACACAAAATGTATCGCAAAATGTATTGAAAAATTTAGTGAAAAATCTAACGAAAAATGTATCGCAAAATTTATCGCAAAATTTATCGCAAAATTTATCGCAACAATTTGTCGCACAATTAATTAAACAATTTGAAAAATGTAATGAAAAATTTAGTGAAAAATTTTGTGAAAAATTTAGTGAAAAATTTTGTGAAAAATTTTGTGAAAAATTTATCGCAAAATATAACACAAAATTTAACGCAAAATTTAACGCAAAATTTAACGCAAAATTTAACGCAAAATTTAACGCAAAATTTAACGCAAAATTTAGCGCAAAATTTAGCGCAAAATGTATCGCAAAATGATTGCAAATCTGTACTGGAAACGCGCCTTGTGTCTTTGTCCCACTAGGACATTTGCAGGGACATAACAAATTACGTCAGGGGTCCACAATTGAATATCCATGTGCTAGATAAATAAAAGCATCTTTTTCCGTGTGAATTTAAAAAATAAAAATAAACATAATGTGTGTATTATATAAAACACAGTAAACAATTCTACATTACACCAGTGTGCACTCATTCAGCCAAAAACTAGGGCTTATAGTAAAGTCATCACTTTGTTTTATTGTTGACGTCAGTAGAATCAGGGCAGGAAAATGCATGTGTGTATCTTGTGTGTGTGTTTGTGTGTGTGTGTGTGTGTGTGTGTGTGTGTTGTGTGTGTCAGAGAGAAATAGTAATGTGTACAGCAGCAGTCAGAACGATTTCCTCACTTCACTGTGAGGACCGACTGTGGCGTGCCTTCGAGCGAAAACGTGTGCAGAAATGGGTTTGTGCAGCAATTCTTTGGAGTGTGTGTGTGTGTGTGTGTGTGTGTGTGTGTGTGTGTGTGTGTGTGTGTGTGTGTGTGTAAGCGACAAAAATGATAACAGGGTTGCAAGAGTGAATTCCGAGGACAGTCTCAGCTTCAGATGCACGAACCCTGGCAAAATGTCACCTTACACGCCGTAGCAGCGCTCCACAGCTACTATTCTTTTCCCTATGTCAGGTTATAATCAGGTTATGCCTGTAATGTCGAGTCATGCCTGTTTGTTTTCTTACTATTCCAGATAAAGTCTTTTATGTGTGTGAAGGTATGGGTCAGTTTTCAGTATAAGCAGAAGAATGACATCCTTCATACACAGAGGTAGTGTC
>JACRUU010000021.1:192500-195000 GCA_030449085.1 Kryptopterus vitreolus
TGCAGTAATGCAGTATTAATGCAGTAATGCAGTAATGCAGTAATGCAGTAATGCAGTATTATGCAGTATTAATGCAGTACGAATGCAGTACAAATGCAGTAATGCAAATGCAGTACAAATGCAGTAATGCAGTAATGCAGTACAAATGCAGTATGCAGTACAAATGCAGTACAAATGCAGTACAAATGCAGTACAAATGCAGTACGAATGCAGTACAAATGCAGTATGCATAATGCAGTATTAATGCAGTATGCAGTAATGCAGTACGAATGCAGTATTAATGCAGTACGAATGCAGTATTAATGCAGTATGAATGCAGTATGATGCAGTATGCAGTACGATGCAGTATGCAGTATGAATGCAGTATGAATGCAGTATGAAATGCAGTATGAATGCAGTATTAATGCAGTATGAATAATGCAGTATGAATGCAGTACGAATGCAGTATTAATGCAGTATTAATGCAGTATGAATGCAGTATTAATGCAGTACGAATGCAGTATTAATGCAGTATTAATGCAGTACGAATGCAGTACAAATGCAGTATTAATGCAGTATGAATGCAGTACGAATGCAGTAAATGCAGTACGAATGCAGTATTAATGCAGTACGAATGCAGTACAAATGCAGTATGAATGCAGTATGCAGTAATGCAGTATGAATGCGATGCAGTACGAATGCAGTATTAATGCAGTACGAATGCAGTACGAATGCAGTTCGCTGATCAGAAAACATCGATGTGAAAAAACGACGCATGCCTTTTAAGGTTCGAACGTAAACCCCTCGTACCTGATGTCACGCCGCTTCGTAAAAGCCACGACTGTAAATCTCGTAAAAACTCTGGTAAAAGTATAATCCTTCAGATTTATCGCCACTTTGCGCTCCCACTGCTGTGATTTCTCCTTTCACGATCTATTTTCGTTCGCAGAGTCAACTTGTGTACTGGACTTGTGTACTCGACTCCACATAAACTTTATGTAAATTCTAAGGGCACGGCAAGAAAAGCCATTTGCAAGTCATACGTTTACGGAACATTTCAGGAAGACTGTCCGGGGCATCCAAACACGGTGTGGGCTTTACCATCTCTCTTTTCTTCTCTTAGACCGGACGGATATGCACCACACATCAGGATAAACGAGTTAGGGAAATGATTACCTCAGGGGCCATCCAGAAGGGCGTCCCGACAGAGGTGTTCCTCCGGAGGCGGGTGTTGGTTAGCTGAGCTGATACGCCTGAAAGAGACGGAGACAAAGTCAAAATCACAATTTTATTTGTATTTATTTTATTGTCCCCAACAACAACAACAACAACAACAACCACAACAACACAAGCAAGATTGTTAGTATATCAGACACACAAACAAACAAAATAGGCTGATTAGTCAGTAAGGAAGGGAGGGAGGTGGTTAAGGTGTTGGACTCTGGACCAGAAGATCACAGGTTCAAATCCCACCACCACCACCACCAAGCTGCCACTAGTGGGCCCCGGAGCAAGGCCCCTAACCCTCAATTCCTCAGTTGTAAGTCGCACTGGATAAGAGCGTCTGCCAAATGCTGTAAAATGTAAATCTATCAATCTATCTATCTATCTATCTATCTATCTATCTATCTATCTATCTATCTATCTATCTATCTATCTATCATTGAGAGGTGGTAGCCCAGTGGTTAAGGTGTTGGACACTTGACCAGAAGATCATGGGTTCAAACTCCACCACCACCACCAAGCTGCCATTTGTGGGCCCTTGAGCAAGGCCCTTAACCCTCAACTGCTCAGTTGTAAGTCGCTCTGGATAAGGGCGTCAGCCAAATGCTGTAAAATATCTATCTATCTATCTATCAATCTTTCTATCTATCTATCTATCTATCTATCTATCTATCTATCATTGAGAGGTGGTAGCCCAATGGTTAAGGTGTTAGACTCTGTTGGACTCTGGACCAGAAGATCATGGGTTCAAACCCCACCACCACCAAGCTGCCACTAGTGGGCCCTTGAGTAAGGCCCTTAACCCTCAATTGCTCAGTTGTAAGTTACTCTGGATAAGAGCGTCTGCCAAATGCTGTAATTGTAATTCGTTACAGTATTTAAGTAGCTCCTTCGCATATCTCTACGTAACAAAAGTGTTTTTTTTTAGTTTAACGTCGCTACATTTCAAATTCACATAGCGTTGAAGTAAGTCTGCCATCGCGGTGTACTGATTATAAAGTACCCTATTCAAAATGTAATAAGTAAAGTAACCCACTACATTTGATTACATTCATTTGTCCACGAGGTGGAGCTTTAAGTTAACATTCATAAGATAACCCTCGGGAAAAAAATAGGTTATAGTAATGTGTGTGTGTGTGTGGTGGGGGGGGGGGGGGTTTTTGGTACATGCTTGTTACACTTCGCTATATTTTTTTCCCGTCACGTTCCTCTCTGCGCATACTCCCAGACTGAGAGCGCCGCTGCCACTGCCACCTACTGTAGTGGATGTGCAATTATTCTTTATCCTAGTACGGCA